>VDFB02053494.1:0-12599 GCA_007258455.2 Sequoia sempervirens
AGGGGCTTCCCTGGGATAGGCGGCATCAAAATTGGTGGATGGACTAAATATTCCTTGATTTTATCAAACCCTATCTGACACTGTGGAGTCCATCGGAAGGTGGAATCTTTCTTCAAAAGATGGGTAAATGGCTGACATTTATCTGCGAGCTGAGCTATGAATCGACGGATGGATTGCATTTTTCCTTGGAGGCTCCTTAACTGCTTTAGATTGCGTGGAGGCGGCATGTCCAGAATAGCCTTTACCTTGGCAGGATCAACTTCAATACCTCTGCGAGAGACTATGAAACCCAACAATTTCCCTGATGTGACCCCGAAGACACACTTTTTTGGGTTCAGCCGCAACTTATAATGCTCTAGCCGTTCAAATATCTTCTTCAGGATGGCGGGATGTTCTGCTCATGTTTTGGACTTTCCTAATAGGTCATCAACATAGTCTTCCATGATGATATGGATGAGGTCATGGAAGATAACTGTCATGGCTCTCTGATACGTTGCCCCTGCGTTTTTGAGTCCGAAGGGCATGACATTGTAACAAAAGGTGCCCCAGGGAGTCATGAAGGCAGTTTTGTGTTGATCTTCAGGTGCAATTCGGATCTGATTATAACCAGAGAAGCCATCCATGAGGGACAACATCTCATGCCCTGCTGTTAGATCGACCAACATATCAATATTGGGAAGAGGGAAATCGTCTTTCGGGCAGGCTTTGTTAAGATCTCTAAAATCTGTGCAGACCCGAATGTCTCCGTTTGGTTTGGCCACGGGGACAATATTGGAGATCCATTCAAAGTAGTCAATTGGTCTGATAAAACCCGCGTCCAGTAACTTCTCCAACTCTTTCTTGACTAACAATGCGACTTGCAGATGCATCTTACAGAGTTTTTGCTTGACAGGTTTGGCGTCCGGGCGAATGTCCAAGTGATGAACCACTAAAGCAGGGTCTAAGCCTGGCATGTCTGAGTATGACCAGGAAAAGTTGATGATACCTTCTTGGAGTAGCTTCACAAAGACTGGATACTCTTGTTCGGAGAGTGACTTGGCTACATAGGTGGTCCTCGGGCTTTCAGCAGTTCCCAAATTAACTTCTTGCGTCTCTTCAATCAGGATAGATGATCTGGCAGATAGCTGAGTTCCTATAAGGGGAAGATGAACATCCCCATCTTCCAGCGCCTCTTCGAGGTTTTCGCCTTTAGATGTGTCCTTTATTTTTATTTTTTCCAAGTCAGGAAGTGCCTCAGGGAGGTTTTCACTAGATGACCGCTTTTTATTTTTCTTATTTCTATTTTTGCGACTGGAGTGTTCATCTTCCCCCAATCCCATAAGATTGACATATGTATCCGCAGACATACTAACAGGTGTGGTATTCTATAGGTCCCAAGCAATGAGTTCAGGGTGATGAAGGGATAGGCTAATGGTGCAAACGGATAGGCATTCGAACATGGACGACAGGTCAGTGTGATCGACATCATCGTACGCGTGTATGATGGATTCCTCCTCGGGTATGTCTGCTAATGAGCCCTCGTCCATGGTGATACTATTAGAAGTGTTAGATGATGTTGCGGGGCTTTTCTGTTTGCTGTCATACCCAATTCCTACTTTCTTAGGTAGCGGAGACGTATCAATGGGTTGCAACCGCCCTTGTTCTTGCTTTCCTAGGCCTTTGCCTTGATAGTTATGCTTTTCCACGAACTTTGTTGGCCAGGGGTACTTTTCTTGGAAGTATTCCTTGAGAGGAGTTTCCGGCTGAGGCTCTTCTCGATAAACCCATTGGCTTATGTCTTCTTCTGGCGCGTCTGTCTTGATGCTTGGGGATATGAAAGTGGTAGTAGGAATGTTTTTACCGCTGAAGGTGATGGTCTTGTCTTCCTTTTGTGTAGCATGTGAAGGTTGACCATACTTGTGCGGTGACGGTGGCATGGTGGCTACATTGAGAGCCGTATGCATTTCATATTCGCCACACCCTTTGTCGATGATCTGGACTTTGGTGACTGAAGGATTAGTGGTGGAGGATGGAGAGGTGATCGCGGTGGATGATGGATTGGAGGGTGATGACTGTGATGCCCCCATTTCAACCCCAGGACAATAATGTAAATGGGGAAAAGATGCTTCTAAGGCACACAATATTCAAAAGGTTGGGGGTCGGCATAGATGGTGACCTCTTGTCCGTTGACTGGGAATTTGAGGCATTGATGATAGGTGGAGGGTACGGCTTGCATAGCGTGGAGCCATGGACGGCTGAGAAGGAGATTATATGGTAAGTCCAGATCAAGGACATGGCAGGTAATGTACTGAACTACCGGTCCCACTTGGATAGGAAGATTGATGATCCCTTCTGAATTTCTTTCCGCATTATCATAAGCCTTGATTGTAATAATCTGGTTGCTTAAGTCCGCTTGAGTATACCCTACTTGTTTTATGAATTTCAAAGTACATAAATTAAGGGCAGAGCCATTATCTATCAAGACCCTTTTTATTTTATGACGGGCGACTATGACTTCGATATGTAGGGGGCGATTGTGATTGACATTAATGTTGGGCATATCATCTTGGCTAAAGTGGAGGTGATGAGACAAAGCCAAGTGTCCCACCAAAGCTTGGAATTGTGTGGGGTCGATGTCATTTGGTACATGGGTTTCCTGCAAGGCTCTATTGAGGATCTCTTGATGTACCGGGGAAGACTTAAGCAAATCCAGAATAGATATATGAGCAGGGGTCTTCCTTAGATGATCAAGAATGTTATATTGAGAGTTTACAGGGGCGGGTTGGATAGGTGTGGAGGCTGCAGGGACGGTGATGCGGGCTCGTCATGTAGTCATAGCACATTGAGGGTCTTTGGCTTTAACGTGTATCATGGATACTCGGGGTTCGACCTGCTCAATGTAATGAATAACACCTTCATAATTGAAGGGCACATTCTTGTAATTCACATTATTGGTGCTGTTGTTTTGGGGATGACTAGTGGAGGTGCTAGGACCTTGACTATGATTTGGGAAGGCGTTTTGATAGATTTGCAGTTGAGCATTGGACGACGAAGGTTGACTAGGGTCAACCTTGATATCTCCTCGATCAATGAGATCATGGACATAATTTTTTAAACCCTGACATTTATTTAACAAGTGTCCCTTGATCTTATGGAAGTCACAATACTCATTTTCCTTAAACCATGCTGGTTTAGGTTTGGACTCATCGAATGGTTTGGTGACAGGATATGTGATGGGGTAATTGATTTGTAACAATTTGTTAAAAACAACACTTAGGGGTTCACCCAATTGGGTGTATTGACGTTTGGTATTCCCCTGATTTCTTTGGTTTGACTGTTGAGGGGGGCGAAGTGCCCCCTGGGGTATTGATATGGCATTGGGTACAGACTACTGTTGCCCTTGGGATGCATTGGCCACTTGGACATGTTTGGTGTCAGTCACTCCATCGTTGACCGCATTCTTGTTTTTGTTCCAGAATCGTGGTTTATCTCCAAATGACCTTTCTTTATCATGACTGTGTGTTTTGATGTGTCCTTTGGCAATGAGGGCACGTTTAAGGATAGGTCCCTTTTCCACTATCTCGGCGAAAGTGGTGACGCAGTGTAGTCTGAAATTGTGGGCCATGTCAGGATGAGAATTTTCCACGAAAAGGGTGACCATGTCTTTTTCTTTCAAAGGATTTTTCATTCGACTGGCCAATGCACGCCACCGTTGGAGGTAGCTGGTAAAAGTCTCTCCATTGCGTTGCTTCTCCTTTAGGAGATCTAAGGTGTCCGTGTCCTTCCGCAAATTGAAAGAGAAGTAGGATACAAACTGCTCTGATAAGTCCACAAAAGTTTTTATAGACCCCTTTTCGAGAGTCATGAACCAATCTAGGGCATGGCTTGCTAGGCTTCGTGGGAACAAGCGTAAGAGATAGTTATCACTGTACATGACTTCTTGACACTGTGCATAAAACTCCTGCAAATGAGCCTTTGGGTCTTTGTCTCCCTTGTATTTGTCAAATTTTGGAATCTCGAAATGTTTAGGAAATGGGATCAATGAGATGGAGGGATCAAACGGATATGGGCATATATCTTCAAATTTGAATGATTGTTTTGTAGCCCCAACTTGAAGATCCTTAAGTGCGGCTTTGATTTCCAACAAATCTGAGCTAGTTTGTGGTGGGTTGGGGGGATAATGATGATAGAAAGATGAGGGATCTTTTTGAAAGGGTTTCGGATTGTTGAAATGTGGGTGTGGATGATTGGATGATGACACGGCTTGCTGGTGAGATGGGGGATTTTGCTGATATGGGGGTTGTTGTTGTGTGGCATAATATGGATTTGTTGGGTAAAAGTGTGGGGTAGGTTGTTGAGGGGCTTGGACGGGACGTTGTGTGTTGGCTTGTTGGTATTGAGGATATTGTTGTGATTGTTGGGAAGTCGCATAAAATGGTTGTTGGTGAAATTGTTGTTGATTATGATAGTAGTAGTGTTGTGGAGGTTGTTGTTGTGGCATCGAGTGTTGTATGGACTGAGGTGGGATATTATGTTGTGGTTGGACCTTTGGACGCAAAAGGGACGCAAGAAAGGGAGATATGGTTTGGGCAGTGGGTTGAGATGGATTGCCTTGTGATTGGTAGGATAGTTGTTGTGAAGAGGCCAAAGTATTGTGTGTAAGTTGTTGTGGATGAGAGGGCGGAGGTTGGGTAGGCATATTTTGTAGAGGGGGTTGTTGGGTTCCGCTCGGAATGTTCAGTTGGGGTGTGCCTTGTGGAGGTAATTGAGGTGGAATGGTAGATTGGTGAACCTGTTGAGGTGGTATGTTGGTGGTCCCGGGAGGCGGAAGCGGTGTAGCAAAGGAGGTGCCCCCAATGTTGACTGGAGGTTGGTTGGAGGGGGGAGGTGTGGTTAATGTTAATGGCGGAGGTTGTGGGGCGTTTTGTGGCATGCCATAAGCGAAAGGATTATTGGGATCGGGCACCTGAGCTCCACCTATAACTAAGGTCGAAGCATGTGGGGGATAATTAACCTGATAAAGGACAACATTGCCAAATTCAGGTTGATGCCAACCCTCGACTGGAGGAACATTGGAAAAGTATGAACCTTCGGGTGCATTTTGGGACTCTTGGAGTACGTTAGATGGGGCGCCATTATATTTGGATAAGTCAACATTGGAGGGAGGTTTAACCCCCTTCTCAATCAAGTGGGCCAAGATTTCTTCCCCATGTTTCTCAAGCAAACGGTCAGTCATTTGCACATTAGCGGGATTACTAAAATGTTCCTCAAGTGTGAGTTCAAGTTGGCTAACCATACTTTCTTCACCATGTGGTGAGTTATTTTGATTCTCAGTGTTAGAATGTGATGAAGTACCATTATGAGGATCATGAGGGGCGTTTGTGCCCTTGTTAGGATCTGATGAGACATTGATTGTGTTTTTGGGATCTTGGGGGTTGCTTGGTTGAGCATTCTGAGCTTTCCGGTCGGCCATTTTCTTTGCCTGTGAACGGGTCAGAACGGGCATGCAAATGTGGGATGAGCGGATTAATGACCTTGTCAAATGATTTGATTATGATTGGGTAAGGTGTGATTTAGATGGGGTTTGGATTTTGGATCAAATTTTGTTGGGATATGTTGGATTGGATTGGATTACGGTTGGATTGGATTTGATTAGATTAGGATTTGGATTTGATTGGATTGGATTGGATTGGATTGGATTTGGATTGGATTTGGATTGGATTGGATTGGATTTGGATTTTGGATTGGATTGGATTGGATTAGATTGGATTTGGATTTTGGATTGGATTGGATTAGATTGGATTTGGATTTGGATTGGATTTGGATTTGGATTTAGTATGAAAGATATGAGAGAGGGATCTTAAGCTTGATCACATGGGATTACCCTTAGTGACCCTAGAGCTTCGATTGATTAATAGGATGATTACGGAACCGAATCCACCTTAAGCTAGGAATGGATTGATTGGGCCGCGGATGATAACTTACAACACCGAATTCACCTCAAGATGGAAGTGAATTGATTGGGGTTGAAGTTAAAGACTAATAATCAACTTCAAGCACTATAGTCAATTTAGGTAATCACTTTGTAATACAAGGTTAGGATGGCTTGGCTATGGGTGGTGTTTGGGAGGTGTGAATGGTAAAGTTGTGATGTTTGTTAGGTGAGGGTATTGACTTGTAAATAGAGAATTAAGATGAAGAAGGTGTATTAAAGATGATTTGTGGAGAATGAATGGTGGGTTCAAAAGGGTTAACGAAGATTTGGAATGACAGAATGGAGGTTTAAACGGATCAAAATGGAGGCTTCGGGAGGCTTAGAGTGACAAAGATGAAGGCTTAGTTTGATGGGATAATGGTTGGGAATGATTAAGTGGTGATTTAGAGGCTAAATGGATCCAAATGGGGTAATTTCGGGTGTCCAGGAGGGGAAACCCGCCCCTCTACAGCAAAAATCAGGGCGTTGATAGCAAAATCAGGGGCGTAGACAACTTTCTACAGTAAATCAGGGGCGCTACTGCCTTTCTGCAGTAAATCAGGGGCGCTACCGCGTTTCTGCGTAGGGCGCTACTGCGTTTCTGCGTGAGGCTACACCGCGACATTTTCTCGGGCGCTACCGCGTTTCTGCGCAGGGCGCCACCGCGTTTCTGCGGGGACAAAGCTTGGTTTTTTATGGCAAAGGCTATGGCAAGGACACAAAATGATAAAACAAGTCCAAAGTATCAAAAATTTGACAGATTTTCCACAAGAAAACACCTCAAGCAAGCACAATCCTATGATTAATATTATGGGTATGGCAAGGCAAAGTCTTAATCTAGGATGCACAAGGCTTCTAGGGAGTCCTCGATATACTCTCGGTACATGAGGCACAACCGTGAACACCAGTCCGTCACAAGCGTGAGTCGGGAACCCTGAGATCTTTGAAACTCGGACAACTCTTCCGTCTATCTGGTATCACCCCTAGCCCGACTCATAATTCTGACCTTAGGCTGGTTGGGGTACAACTTTCATTTCTCCCCCTTTATATACACTTGGTGCAGCCAACAGTTTGGAATCATCCTTAAGTTGATAGAAATCTAAGCAGGTCCCACTAAAAGAGACACTAAGCTATTCCAACTTCTCCCAGGGCTCACACACGAGGTGCTAGGGAGAAATTAACAAATCAATGCCTTTGGGTAACACAAAGTAAACAACCACAACAAGCAGTAAGGTTTAATCCCCTAATTAGACTATGTTTGAAAACAACAAAAATAATTTTTGAAAGTCGATTATAGATGACCACTGCAAACAAATGTTAGTTGTCCTCTTTTCGTCTTTGGTCAAATTTTGCCACAATATGCTGCAAAACGTTAGCGAAAAACAGCAATATTCTTGCCAGAACAACGTTAGAGAGTTATCACGTGAAAATAGCAAAAAAAACTAGAGCAAAAACGAAGCCAAAACGCCTATTTTACCTTCCAAACTGTGCTATTTTGGGGCGCTACCATGTTTCTGCGTGGGGCGCTGCCGCATTTCTGCGTAGGGCACTACCGCGTTTCTGCAGGGGGCGCTACCGCCTTTCTGCGTGGGGCGCTACCGCGTTTCTGCGGGGGCGCTACCACCTTTCTGCGTAGGGCGCTACCGCGTTTCTGTGGAGGGCGCTACCGCCTTTATGCGTGGGGCGCTATCGCGTTTCTGTGGGGGTGCTACCACCTTTCTGCATAGGGCGCTACCGCGTTTCTGCGGAGGGCGCTACCCCCTTTCTACGTGGGGCACTACCGCGTTTTTGCGGGGGCGTTACCGCCTTTCTGCGAGCTTTTCCTGCAAAATTCTTAACTCGAAGAGACGTTAAATGCAAGACCCATGTGTGGGTCCAAACGTTCAGTAATACCTTAGTTTTCTTGCTCTAAATGTGCAAAATAACTAAGAAATGAATAACAAAATACCAAGGACACCTCAAGATTAGCCAAAAGAGTGATCCAACCAAAAAGAATGTAAATAAGATGAAACACAAACAATTTTACCTCCCTTGTTGTTGATACTTCTTTGATTGGCCCTTGCTTGGATTGGTTGTGTGCTCCTTAGATGATTGCTTGAATGTCTAAATGCAAGATTGGAGGTGCAAATGATTAACAAAGATGGCTAGATGATGGAAAAGGATTGAGGATTCAAATGGACAACATGTAGTTGCTCAAATCTAAAGTGTTGAAAATGCCCTTGAGGAGGGGGTATTTATAGAAGAATTTGAATTCTCTAGAGAATTCAACGGTCAAGATTGCTCCAACAAGGCCAAGATGAAGGGCTATGGTGGGTTGAGAACCCACAAGCCCTCACATCTTGACATGTGGAGGGTGAAGTGGACAAGGGGATGTGAGGTGGAGATGAGTTGTCAAGAAGGTACATGAGGTGGAAAAGGACATGCACCTTGGGGAGTGAGGAGATTTCCACAAAAAGGGATTTCTTGTCCCCAAGTGGAAGTGAAAAAGACATTTGAGGAATTATGGAATTCCTCAAAAATCTACATGGGAAAATGAAAGGTGGTTGGGGATATAAATTCACATTCCTAGGATGATCTAGAGGGTAAAAATTGGGCTCAAAAGGTGAGACTTGGTCACATGTGGGTGTGACAGTCAAGGTTCTAGAAGCCTTGGAAGAATGGAATGTAATTAAAAATTCACATAGGGAGGAGAGAGACATGGGATAAATAAATGAGAATTAAAAATTCTCATGGGAAGGAGAGTCAATATCTAAAAAGGAAAAATGGAAGAATTGACCAAAAAGTGGTGCTAGAAATAGGTAATGACTTTGGTTAAGGTTGTGCAAACATTGGATTAGGCAAATTAATGGAAGATTAGAGGAAAGTGGCAAATGTAGGAGGATGTGACATTAATCTCTGATTAAGAGAATGCACATCATAATCATGAATTAATTAAATTAATTCAGATTAGAGCAAGGTTATGGAGGATGTGACAAGGAGAGAGAAAGTGAGGAATTTTAAATTGATTTTAAATCAAAAAGGGGAAAAATGACTAAATTAAATAAATTAGCATATTTATTTAATTTAGAGAGGAATAAGGTGAAAGATAGAGTATTAATTATTAAATTAAATACTTTACCGTTATGAGGCCAAAGGTATAATATTAATTTAATAAATTAATATTAATATGATAAACGGAAAGGAAACAAATTTAATCATATGGAAGTGATTAAATTTAGATGTCTACAGAAGCCATACAAATGTTCTTAATATTTTCTGTTTATAAGAACTTAAAGGAATATGAAATGTATGTGAAATCAAATTTTCTCAATGGAAACCTTGAAGAAGAGGTCTATATGGAGCAGCCTGAAGGGTTTCAATGTGAAGGAGGACATCATTATGTTTTTATAATTAAAAAGGCCTTGTATGGTTTGAAGAAAGCACCTAGAGCATGGTACTCTATATTGGAAAAGTACTTGCATGATCAAGGATTCACTAAAGGTGGAGTAGATAGAAACTTATATTGTAAAACAAAAGGTGAGGACTTGTTAGTTATTGTGATCTATGTTGATATTATTTTTGGTAATAGTGATGATGATACAAGGAAAGCTTTCCCTAATCTCATGAATGTTCCTGCCTGCCAGTTAAGGCCCCGCCTCCCACCGATGAGATGGATGAGATCGATTCTCGCTACCGATCTTTGTTTGAGTTTGAGATGTCTATGCTTGGAGAGTTGTCCTTCTTTCTTAGATTTCAGGTTTCATAGCTTGATAAAGGAATATTTATCTCTAAAATTAAGTATGCAAAGGATTTTCTTAAGAGGTTTCAAATGGATGAATGCAAACCAGTCAATACTCCTATGATAACCGGTTGCAAGTTGAGTAAGGTTGATGACTCACCTTTTGTAGATCAAACCATATTTAGATCTATGATAGGTAGCCTATTGTATTTAAAAACCTCTAGGCTTGCTATCATGCAGGAAATGTGTTTGGTGGCAAGATTTTAGTCCTCTCCTAAACAATCTCATGTGAATGTAATTAAGAGGATTTTTAGATATCTCAAAGGCACAATAGATTATGGTTTGTGGTATCCAATAAATGATGACTTTACATTACTTTCCTATACTGATGTTGATTGGGTAGGGTGCATTGATGATAGGAAGAGTACTAGAGGTGGAGTCTTCTTCTTGGGTGGTAGGTTAATCTCTTGGCATAGCTAGAAGCAGGAGTCAATTCCCTTGTCAACTGCAGAGGCAAAATATATTGTTTCTACCTCATGTTGTTCTCAGGTACTTTGGATGGTACAAAATCTCATGGATATTAAGGTAGATGTACCTCAACTTGTTCCTATTTTGTGTGGCAATAATAGTGCTATAAACATCTCTAAAAATCCTGTTATGCACTCAATAACTAAGCATATTACTATAAATTTTTACTTCTTAAGGGAGAAAGTGCTTGCAAATGAAGTTGTTTTGGATTATGTTGCTTCAAACAATTAGGTTGCAGATATCTTTACCAAGCCTTTGGACAAGGATGTATTTGAATAGTTGAGGGAGAGATTAGGTGTTCTTCTTTTGCCTCTCTTCACTAAATTAGTTATTTTTCACCATGGTTTTAGGAGGAGTCTATCTCTTTATTTTATGTCCTTGAACCTTGAATGCTTGTCTCAAACTTGGTTGTAGTTCTTGATTGTTTCAGGTTTTTACTGCAGTTGTTCTTATCTTTGTAGTGCTCTCAGCCCTTGTCAAATGTTGGAATATTGATACTCCTGATACTCCTTTGTTTGGAAAGTGATATGACATTTTTTATTTAGGAGTTAGTGACAGTGTGCTATGAATCTTGGATAATGTTTTTGTAGAAACATTGTGTTATGGATTTTGGACTGTGATTTTGCAATGATAGTGTAATATGATGCTTAGATAGTGGTATTCCTTCTCCTCTCAATGCCATGATTGATCTTAACAATCTTTGATACTTTGTAAGTGTGGATTTGATAACATACAATGCTTTTCATGTATGTGATATCACTCACAAAGGATTTATAGATTTGCAGGTGATAGATTGATGGTGATCTTCATTAGTTTTGGACTATATGTTCTTACACAGTGATATGCAATTAGTTTCCTTAAAATAATCTTGCCAATGAAAGTGATATGCAATCAGTTCCCTTGAGAGAATCTTGTAAGTGTTATGACTGTGATGTGCATTTAGTTTCCTTGAGATAATTCAGTTGCAGGAGTATAGTGATAGTGCAAGTGTAATCACAATCTTGACAACAATGACAATGATATGTTTTGATAAAACTACTACATGTTTTGTCCAAGTATGTTCAACCCTATTGATATGACAGTGTATACAACTCCTAGTGTGAAAAGATGGCAGTCCCTGACTTTTCAATGGAGGTATACTTATTTTTGTAGGGGGGGTATGTAATCCTTTGTCATTTGATGTCAAAGGGGGAGTGATTGATTTGAAAGTCTATGGAATTTCCATCAATGACAAAGGGGGAGTTGGTTGATTGATTTGTCATTGATGTCAAAGGTGTATACAATGTCAAAGGTGCAGGTGTCAAAGGTGCATGTAATCTAAAAGGTGCATACAATGTTAATGGTACTTGTATTCATCTCAAGGTGTTTGTTGATGCAAAAATGAAGGTACTTGTTCATTCCTTTCATGGTGATGATGCAAAAGTGTACTTGTTCATTCCTTTCAAGGTGTTGATGAAAAAGTAGTGTCTGTCCTTTGCTACATTACAAAGTGGTTTCTTTCATAACTCAGGTATTCAGTGAACGGGTTTTGCATAAAAGCATGTTTGTTAAGGGTAGAGACTGAAAAATTATTGTCTTTGAGATTTTTCATTTGAGCCTCAGAAAGTTGCTTGATATCCTATTCACATTTAGTATGTATTAGAGTACCAAGACTCAATTGCAAAATGTCCTAAAACCCTACTAATTATGTCTAATGTCTTCTTAGGTTATAAACCCTAATGCTTATGATTCATCAAATATTACCTTCTTTTTCAATGTCAAAGGAACTACACTTTGCATTAGAGGCATATGGTGACTACCAGAGATCATAGAACAATCACATGTTTTCAAGTCCATAAAGGTTTTAAAATTGATTAGGGTTTTTTTATTGTTTGAAATCTTGTCCTAAAACCCTAATGTTTCTTTTCCTTATGAAGTTTATAGTGCAAACTTAACGATAGGTTCACTTTTCTTATAATTTGAAGGTGACTTGTCACTTGTGGAAGGTAACTCAAGTGATCACTTAAGGGGGTCAGTCTCATATGGTAACTATTGATGGGTGTTTTTATACTTCTCAACATAGACAACACACAAGTGTGAGGCCTCTCTTGAAAGGTGAAAATTTGCAACCGAGTTTTAGAAAATCACCCCAAGTCACTTGGGTGTAAGGTCATGACAATGCTTGGAATAGTTCAATTGGTTGATGTGATTTTCTGGTAATCACAAGGATTCCTTTAAGGTTCAAAAAGCATGGGAGTTTCAGGTCAGCAAATGGAGTTTCAAAGTGCTGGAAATGACTGAACAATGGCTGCACACTCAAAACAACAAGTTGAAACTCACTGCAATCGCCAAATTTAACATTGTTATGGTGCTTGGGATCCTACACTGACAAAGATCTAAAATAAATATCAAAAGGTGAAA
>VDFB02053495.1:0-60247 GCA_007258455.2 Sequoia sempervirens
ATATCATGCATGCAATGTGTCTTCTAGAAATATTTCAAGAAGATCCTAGAGAATCACATGTGGTAGCAGTCAAAAGAATATTTAGATATTTGAAAGGCACTCCAAACTTTGGTCTATGGTATCCTAGGGATATTGATTAATCTTTGAGTGCTTAGACAAATGCAAATTGGGCAGGTTGTATAAATAATTGAAGAAGTACAATTGGAGATGCTTTCTTTCTTGGAAGCAGATTGGTCTCTTGGCTAAGTAAGAATTAGGATTCAGTATCGTTATCTTCTACAATGGGAAAATATATTGTAGCAACATCCTATTACACAGGTATTTTGGATGAAGTAGACATTGAAGGATATCAAAGTTTCATATGATGAACCTATTTCTATCTTGTGTGATAATGAAAGTTCTATCAACATTACAAAAAATCTAGTAATGCATTCAAGGACAAACCATATCTCTATCAGGTATCACTTTCTAAGAGAGAAATTTGTAGAGAATGAAGTGAAGTTGGAGTATATGTCTAAAAAGGACCAAAGAGAAGACGTTTTCACAAAGGCTCTTCCAAAAGATACATTTGAGTATCTCAAGCAAAAGCTAGGGGTTATTGCCTCTCCTTTTAACTAGATACATGAGTTGGTGCATCTATCCAGGTGAGCAATTCCAAATTTATTCTTTGCCCTAGACTGATATTTTTTTCCTCTCAGGGGGAGTAGGTAGTGGTTTCTTTGGTTGGTGCAGTCAGGGGGAGCATATTTTGTGGCCCTAAGGGGGAGAGAGAAGTAGAGTGAGAGTAATGGAGAAAAATTAGTTTGTAGGTGTTGTCTAAATTAAAGTATGCAAGTGCTGCCCTTTGAAATTGATTTCAAAGGGGGAGAGAAAAGTTTGAAAAACTAAGGAGAAATTGATGTCTGAAAAACATAGGGGGAGAATGAATCCTAAAAAGGGGAGAAAAGAAAGAAGTCTGAAATGTAAGAAATGTCAAGGGGAAGTGTTGCTTGATGCACAGTTTCTTTTATTGTTGATGGTTTTTCAAAGCTGGTGTTTCCATCAATGACAAAGGAGGAGATTATTGGAGATTATTGTAGAGTTGTCGTTGATGTCAACGGGGAGATTGTTGCACTATGTTGTCCTTAGTGTTGTCATTAATGTCAACCTATATCAACCTCTAGTGTGGTGTTGAGCAGGTGTTCTAGATGGGATATTTTTGGTGTTTTTTGTAATCTCTAGTGTGGTTGTGATGAGAAGGTGTTTGTGATGTTGAGCAGGTGTTGTTGATGAGCTAGTTCACTTGCTTTCCAAGTGCTTTTGAGAAAATTAATATAGAGAGTGTGCAAGGTGGAAAAGTTTTGTTCTGCATTGTGCTCTACATTTCTTCATTGTTGAGGATGTGCTTGCACGGTTTGGATGAGATGATCAAAGGTGTTTAGAGGTGTTATATCCAGAGTTTCAGGTTATGGATTGTGTGGCAGTGGAAGTTGTGTCTAACAGTGTGTTGCCTATGAAGAAGGTTTTGTAGGAGAAATGGAACTACTTCACATTTCTTCATGTTGAGGTTTCTTGTCTTTTGGATTTGGGAACATGCTAATATTTTATGTATCTACCTTCCCTTGGAGTTTTTGGTGTCAATTATTCCACAAGGTTGGTTAGTGAGTTGTATTTCTATGGTAGTGTGGTTGGTTGCACAGGATGATAGTATTCTCAATTGTAGGTGGTTGTCGCAGTGTTGCTGAATATTTTGATGATGTTGGAATATTTTGGGATAATTTTGGGATATTGTGTGATGTTGCTTCATGGTCTTTAGGATGTTTTTGGACCTAGTGAAGAGCGAATTGATTGTTTTTTAGCGTTAATGTAGGTTTGGCCGACTTGACATGTTAGCACTAATTACGGAGGTAGTTTGTTGTTTTTGGAAGTGTGGTGTAGTGTGTTGGTGTAGATTTGGGTCCTGGTTAACCCTTGGTGTGGTCATCCTTCACTTATTTCCACCATGAAAGTGTTTGGTGTTAACCTATTTGTTGGTTGCATGTTTGAGGTGCATACATTTCATTAAGGCTGACCTAGAGAAGTTTTTTTGAGGTCACATAGGATATATAAGCAAGGTTATTTTTTGGAGATGTGTATGGTATAGTGTGGTGTATTATGTGATACAAAATTATGTGAATGTGATCAAGTGTTGTGATCTAAGTGTGAGCTTAAACACCGAAGGATATCAGACGCAATGAGCAGAAGGTGTCTACATTTTTAGTGTACTTGAATTTGTTGGAGGTAGTGAGTTGAAGGTTGTGGATGGTGTAGATTTGTTGTGGTGGATCTTCATTTTTCTCTGAGATAGTGAACCTCTTTGTAACATTCTTCTATTCTTTTCTATTCGAGACAGTGATTCCTTTGGGAATTAAGCCATTCTTTTCTTCTAGGCAATGAGCCCTTTCGACAGTGAGCCTATTGTATTCATTGTTGTTATTCATATATATGTGAGTTAATCCTCACCGTGTTTTTTTCTTGATTAAGGTTTTCCACGTAAATCTCATGTTCTACAGTGTATGATTGTGAATGTGTTTATGTTTCATTAGTTTACATTCATGTTGGTGAATAATAAGGGTTTGAAGGTTAGTGAGGGTTTGAATGTTTTAATGTACAATTGATTCACCCCCCTCTCAGTTGTCCTATGTCTAACAAAACCTCCTTGTAACAGTCTTCTTATATTATCTTCTATTCCAGATAGAGATTCCTTTAGGTAGTGAGCACTTGGCAGCTAGCCATTCTTTTCTTATGGGTAGTGAGCCTATTGTATTTGGTGTTGTTATTCATATATATGTGAGTTAATCCTCACCATGGTTTTCCCTGATTAGGTTTTTCCACATAAATCTAGTATTCTATAATTGTAAGAGGGAAATATGGATCAGGATTAGTATCCATGAAATCAATCAAATGAAATCAAAACAAAGGATAAAACCCAACCTACTCATGAAATGTAATTTCCATAGCTATGAATTCAACAAACAAGGTTAGCACAATCAAATTGAAATAAAAATGAATTCAAAATACACAATCTTACCATCCCATGTTGGAGTGTATTTGTGTTGATCTTGATATATTGGATTTCTTTTCAACACAAAGCCTCCATTATTTGCAAAAGTTTGATAATGATGATGATGATGACCTAGAATGCAAGAGTGTTTGCTCAATTTGCTCAAGAATCACACTGACATAACCACTCCACAAATTCTCTGAATGAATTATGAGAGGGATGAGGATTATTTTATAGATTTACTTATTTCAGATGAATGATCTAGATGCAAAGATCAAAGATCAAGATCAACGGTCAATGTCTATTGAGAGGAAATAGATTGAGTAGTTAACTGGCCTGATTAATCTAATTAAGGGAATCGATTGGATAATCAGTGGAAATTTGATATCTTAATTAGTGGGTTTGGAATAATCAGTGGAAATGATTGATTAGTTTAGCAAATTAGATTGAGTAATCGGATGATGTGATTTGATCAATCAAAATGTGTGAGGATAATTAATTAATTAATCTTGAGAGGAACGTGCAAGATGAAATTGATTTAATAAATGAAAGTTTATTTATTAATATACCATGTTGAATGAATAAATAACATTAGAGACATAATTATATAATTAATGTTTATTTAATTAATCAAGAGGAATAAGGTTAAATTAGTGATGACCTAGTGAATTAATTAAACAATTCAAGATTATTTAATTAATATAGGAAAATAGGGTTAAATGATGGAAATGATGTTAAAAGGGGATTAATGATGCAAATGAAGTGAAATGATGCCAATAATGAAAAAATGTAGTTTTAGGATGTGTGATATGTGTTAGGCATTTTTACATGTCTACAATAATGTATGGTTGTGAATGTGTTTATGTTTCATTGTTGATATATAATAAGGGTTTGAAGGTTAATGAGGATTTGAATGTTTGAATGTACAACTGATTCACCCCCCCCCCCTCTCAGTTGTCCTGTGTGTCTAACACTCTAACACTTCTATTATATTAAATTAAAAAATTATACCATTTTTGTGATGAAGCTTTTAAACTTTCATGCATAGACTAATTGTCCCATTCAATGGAAAATAGCCCCAAATCAAAAGGAAAAGTGTGTACAATATGGGAAGAAATTGAAATGTAGAGTTCCTTGAATATATAAAATGTTATATTTTTAGTCACTAAAATACAATCGACTTCCTAAATTTGTCTAACTTTATATGATGACACAAAATAAGAAATTTTAGGAAAATAATAAACTAGACTACCTTATTTATAAGAATATTTGTGTTGTAACAAGTACTATATTTAATTAACTTCATTTGTAATTTTATATGATTAGTATGGCTTCTACTTAATAGAGAGGGGTAGGCCTTCAATTCATTAACATGTTATGATTGTAATTATTTTGTTTAAAATTAAAACATATGATTTGTATTATACGACAAATATACCATATAAAAGATTTTTAAATTAATGAGAGTCTCTTCAAATCAAAATAGTAAAAATAGGGAGGCTAAGGATTTATGTCTTAAGATGATTCCTAAGAAGGTCCATGATGAGGATGCTAAGATGCTTGAAAAAGACTTATCTCTTCAAGAAAGTGAAAACACTATTAGGTCACTAGCTAATGAGAAGTCTCATGGTGTTGATGGGCTTACAGTTGAGTTCTATATAGTGAATATTGATTAGATTGGGACATAATTTCTAGAGATGTATAACTATGATTTTTAGAGTAACTCATTTGGCCATATAAGATCAATAGGGGGATTATAAAGTTGATCCCTAAAGATGGAGACAAAACACATTAAGAATTGGAGACCTATTACTCTTTTGAATGTCTCATACAAGATCCTTGCAAAAACTCTCTTGCAAATTAACAGAAATCCTTGGGAAAGTTGTGTGTGTCACTCAAACAAGCTTTATTAAGGGGAGGTATATTCTGGAGAATCTTATAACAAGCTAGGAAGGAATGAATTGGGTCAAACATGATAACCAAGAGGTGGCAATGGTTCTCTTAGATTTTGAAAAGGCTTATGATAGGATTGAACGGCCTTTTTGTGGGATATGTTACATTTATTTGGTTTCCCTCCAATCTTCTGTAAGTGGATTAAGATTCATTTTAATGACTTGTCTGCAGTTATAGATGTTAATGGTGAATTGACTGATTCAATAATTCACCAAACATCAATTAGGCAAGGCTATCCTATAGCACCTTGTTTGTTATTGCAGTTGATGCTTTGCATTATGTTCTTAGGTTTGACCTATTGTCCCCCTATTAATGGAATTAGATTGTCCAACCAGGAGCAATTGTTGAAAGCTCAATTTGTAGATAATACTACTCTTTACATTGAATTTTTTGAAGCTAATTTTGATAATACCATGAAGAGACTTGAAGTATTTTGTGTTTCCTTTGGGCCCAAGATTGCGCCTCATAAATCCACTATTATTGGTTGGTCTCCAGAGCCCCCCAATTGGATTGTGAATAAGGGTTGGGGATGGTCTAACCCCCACAAGGTTGTGAGATACTTGGGAATCCCATTTTCAGTTTCCTCCTCACTAAAAAGTATGTAGGATTGGCTTTTATGAAAATTGAGAAGAAACATCAAAAATACAAATGCAATTGCTTTCTCTTGTTGGCAGGATTCAAGTAGTCCAAAAGGTCATAGCTTCTCATGCAACTTATCACTCCTCGGCATGGTTATTTTCCAATATACAATTTGGAAAACTTCAAAAGATTCTTAAGGATTTTTTATGGTCTGATGGAAAGGGCAACAAAAAGAGGCGTAATGTAAATTGGACTTGGTGTTGCCTCCCAAAAAATCAAGGTGGGATAGGCCTAAAGGATCTTTGAATCCAAGGGATTTCTTTAGCTTCTAAGTGGATCTTCAAGGCTTTGGATGGTGATGAACCCTAGAGAATTTTGATAAGGAAAAATTTGGCTTTATCTAAACCAAAAAGGGTAACCAGTGGCAAAATTTGCACATTCATGACATTTTATTTGGTTAGTTTGATGTTAGTTTTTGGCTCTATTGTTTTTACCACTCTTAGGAAAGCTTGGACTTGGTTAGGCATTTTATATCTGGTGGTCATGTAATGAATAACTCTCCTTACTATGTACCTAATAGGTCTATATGGTGGAATGTTGGTCTAAATGGAAAACCGTTGGCTCTTTCACAAGGTTGCTCTGCAAAAAATTGGAACTCTCAGGGGATTACAGACTAGGCTCTTGGGAGCAATTGTGTGCTAAGTTTGGATTACCTATGTCCCAAGAAAAACATATACCATGATTTTTAATAGTTTGGGGGATTGGTTCCTCAAGTTAATAGTGAGTGATACAGATGCTCTTGAATAAAGTGATAAGATGGCTCTAAATTGCTTCCAATTTCAATTAAAAACATTTATTTAATTTTTGTTGGCTCAGGAGAGGTATATGAGTGATTGAATTCCTCATGGCACTTGACATGGTCTAACTCTAAGTGGACCAAACAAATTAACTATTCTTGGCATAATATTGTTGAACCTAAAAAGACTTATTTTTGTTGGTTTTTTATGTAAACAAAAATTGGTTGTTGGGCATGTTTTGCATAAGTATGGGCTTCCCACTAGAATTTGTGATTGTTGTTCTATGCCTGAAAATTTTTGAACATTTATTTATTGATTGCAAATATGCTATTTCTATATGGTCTTTATTTTTTGGTCACCCTGTGAACTGGAATGATGATAATGGTTTTTCTTGGCATGAGATTCTTGTTGGGTATGTTGAGAGGTTTGATGCTACTTCAAATAAGGTGTTTCTTATTCTTTCAAATAAAGTTTTATGGTTTTTATGGAAGAAGAGGAATGAAGAGGCTTTTTAGAGCAAAAGAAGGCATCTTACTGAGTTTAATAGTGAACTTACTTTCTTGAGTATTATGTTACAGGTATCTGTTGCCATGGAAATTTCCAAAGAATGCTTTATGATCCTGTTAAAGGAAGGTGTCACGCTAGTTTACATATCTGAAATTACATTAGCTCATTTCTTTCTGCAAGGGAGGATTAAACTGAACAAGGAGTCGGAGTTGCTTAACAACTATTTGGAAGAGATGAAGATAGATAAATCAAAATTGAAAGAAAAAAGAACCAATTGAAAGAAAATGATCCACCTATTGTCATAAATATTGATCCTAATCCGATTGTGCCTCCTATTGGCACTTATAAATTTGATAAAGCAAAATGTAGCAATAATGTAATAGGAGCTTGGGACTAGTTCTAATTATTGTAGTTGTTCCTATAATAGTTTTAGGAACTTCAAACTCGATCATAGATTTTGATTTAAGATAACTAGTAATCCTCTCTGATACTTTCGAGAGTTGCAACTCCATATGATGTATTTTTGGTTTTTGTGAACTATTTCTAATATATAAAAAAAAATTAAAGAGAGATGTGTTGAACAACTAAGATTAATTAATTATTTCAACAAATTCAAAAATTTAAGAATGAAGACATTACATTATGCCTTTAATACATATCGCATAATTATTTGATATGTCTTGCAACAATTTTAAAGATGTTTTTAATGATAAAATAGAAATTTAAGATTCAGAACTTGTAAGAGCTACAATTGTCTTAATCATGGTTGCAAACAAAGAGAATACATTAAATGCTAAATTTAATGACATAATTGTACATATTCTAACTTGCCTATTGGGTTGTCCTTCAGGAGAAATGAAGTGGCATGAAAATAAACACTAGGCGCAGCTATAGGAGGAGAGAGCACAGGTTTAAGGCACGGGTAAAGAGGAAAAGTGAATGTTTTGAGAAGGGACTGATAGACTGTAAGAAGTCAGTCGAGAGAAGATCACAAAAGGGCATCGAACAGACTTTGATATGCAGCAAAGCGAGGAAGGCGCAGGTCAGGGAAGGAAAGTATAGTCAACAGAGGCATGTAGAATGAAGTTGGAAGAGCGATTGGCTTGTAGAGAGGGAGGCAGGTAAAGATCAAACGAAGAGGCTGAAAACGGAGATTAAAAGAGCATGTGTAAGGTCCCATATTGTAATATGTTTACAAAACTTATGTTGCATATTTTGACATGCATTGTGTGAGCTTTAATCAAATTGAACTAAACTATTGTGTTGTCGTTTAAATTATGTTTTTGAGCAGCAAGTGTATGTTGTTAAGGGGTTGTGACTCAAGTCAAGGTAGGATTCTTGCATCAATATTTTGGTATCATGCTATCAAATAACAATTGTTTATGAAAACCAATATTCTTTGAGCATAAGACCCCACATTGCTTAAAATACTTGTAAGGTTTACACGATTCTTCATATAAATCTATAAAACTAAGACCTTTTAGAGTGGATGTAAATAGTTGTAAGTAGAAACCCTTAAAACCCTCATTCAACCCCTTGTTGAACAACTTACAATATAAATATATGGAGATTATAATCTCTAATCCTAAAGATTACATCTAACCACTATAAAAACATGATAGTGGTTAATTTATTACAATTATTAATATTTTAAAAAAATTAATCAATTCATATTAAATAAGGTATGATTTAAATTTTAGCTTTATATGTGGTCTTTAATAAAATTAATTAAACTAGAAGTTTATCTTTAAATTATTAGTTCCTGCCAGGGAACTATTGTGGAGGCTCAAACCTTAACTGGTGATTAAAATTTTGTAGTTCAGCCAATCAAAATTTGTAAATTGCATGTCTAAATTTTGTTTCCTATGTTGTTATAGACAACTTGCTAAAATTTTAATTGTTTGCAATTAAAAAAATAAAAATAAAAAACTTTGATTGGTGGATTAATATTGCACACAGTTTTCGAAGCAAGAGCGTGCACAACTATCATGGCTTGGCCTGCAAGCTCCTACGGATTGTCATACTTGGGAGTAGGTAATGGGAAATTGGAAATTCATAGTTTTAGCTATGTTGACACCTATTTGCATGGAGAGAAGGCATGGCAATAATTAAAAAGAGGGCAGTAGTGAGCAAGTATTCATTACTAACAAAGCTACAGGTGTGTGTATTTTGTGTTTCTTATATTATGTCTAACAATCACTTTTTTTCTTTGCATCAAAATAAACATCTTTGAGAAGGAGCTACACCTTGAACTCTATAATGGTGACAAGGTTGGCCTGCTTTCAGCTATTACCCTCATTTTCAGGGAGAATGGTTTATCTATTACAAGGGTTGATGTTAAAACATGAGGGGATAAAGCGGTGAATGTTTTCTATATCACAAATGCCTAAGAAAATCCTATAGATAGAAAGATTTTCAAAGCCAAGAGAAAAGAGATTGGCGATACATTTCTACAAATGAAAATGTGCCTAACAGGGTGAACAATATACAAATGTTTGTTTATTATTATAAGTATCAGAGATATGCAAGATTCTTTGGGATGAATTTCTGATCCATTTAAGAGCTCCTGCCTTTAGCAAAGGTGTTCATTTGTATTGATGTAGAGAATACCCAAACCCATGAAAATCTTTTTGTTAGCTTATCAATCTTAGTCTTTCTAAAAATCCTTTTGCAAACAACTATAAATTTCAGGATTATATAACAAAAAATGTCTGAAATGCTAATTGATTGTTTGTACAGGTGGTTCTTTGCATCGCTCAATAGTTGGGAGCAGTTGTACCATTTATTTTTTCCCAGGTAAGCAATGTAACTCTTGTTGCATTGTCTTGTTTAACAAGTTGCATATGACTGATAATGTTGTTGCAAATTGTCAGAAGGTTGGAGATGTGGAAATTATTCTTACAACAGTGTTGGCATTTTTTGCATGCGAAGGAGGCATAAAATTTATTGTTAGGGATACCATGGTTTTATCTTTCAATTTTTACTATTGTAGTTTGTGTTATTGTGTTTTTTAGGGTGGTTGTGCTTTGTTTTTCATTTGAGGTTTACAAATTTATGTTCTATTTTTGGCCTTACCTTGCCTTATTTATGTATTAGATTTAGTTTGCATCTTTGCTATTGAATTTTGTAGGCTTAGTGTACCCTATTTTTGCATTCGAGGTTTATTGATTTCAAAAAAAAAACATTTTATTTTTGGTGTGCACGACGAGTGGTTGAATATATTCGGAAACAACAAGCTCGAAGAAAATAAGGTAATACATTGTAAGGAAGAGGAGGATTCTTCCTTTGCCTCTATGCAAATGGTTTATTACATTCTTCTTTAACAGTCATCAACTTTGCCAATGCATGGCTATAGGAAAGTAAGATTCTAAAATTTTTGGGCTTTATGTGGAATCCCTTATCATGAGTTATGGAAGCTAAACCAAGAACAAATCCTTCAAAACTAATGATGGTGTAGGTAATGAAAAACGTATCTTGTGTTAGGGTTAGAAGGTAGATTTCAATCAGTTTAAATGCATATTTGATCAATAAAACAGAGAAATAGAAAAACACGGAAAAATATAGCAACAAGAAGACAACACAAAGATTTAACGTGGTTCACCCAAATCCGAGCTACATCCACCAATAAGAGGGTCCAAAAATATATTAATCTCCTAGCAAATAACCTTTACAATGACATGCAAAAACAGGCAAAGCCATGCAGCAACGTTTTTATCATGTTTTTCACTTGTTGGTTTTACACAGCCATGGCTACAGATACCCGCAGTTTCTCCTACGTTTTTTCAGCCACTACTATGTAATTTTCTACTAACATTTTTCATGACTTGCACACCTCAAAACTCATCCCTGAGTATTCTAATATGCTCCCACACATGTCCCATTAATTACCAATGAAGTGTAGCCATTGGTTGTGCCTCATGCACACAATAAAACACTTTCTTTGGGTGATTACATTTACTTTTTCCATCTTTCCATAGACTTTATATTTAAAAATATTGTCACTAATCACTTCCAGTTGTAACTATTCACTTCCAGCATTTAATAGTTGTTTCTAACCACCTTTTAGATACAAGTGTAGCATAAATATAAGTGCAGCAAATTATTTAATAAATAAAATAATATGAAGATTTTATCTGAGTCTGATTGATCTCCATAACACAACAATCTCCCACTTGGAGACTGATTGGACTTCACTCCATACCATCTCCCACTTGGAGACTAATCAAAACACTGTTGCCCCTGCAACTCCCACTAGAAATCAGCATCTTGGACCCTATTGTTTTGTTTAACTTGAATTCAACCTTGAAGGCCAACCGAAGATGAAGAGGAGCTCAGCTTCTCCCTTGTCACCGCCTCCGTAAGCATATTCGCTGGATTGTCATCTATATGTATCTTTTCCAGCTTCACCTGCCCATCCTCCAATACTAAATGAATGAAATGATATCTCAGTTGTATGTGTTTGGTTTTAGAGTGCAAGGCAGAATTCTTTGCAGGATGTATAGCACTATGACTGTTCGTAAACAAGTAACTTTCAATCTATTGTTTGCCCAACTCTACCATGAAAAGTTGCAGCCATATCATCTCTTTTGCCACCTTTGTTGCAGCTACATACTCTACCTCCATGGTGGATAAAGCAACCACCTTTTGCAACCGATAAATCCAACTCACTGTTGTCCCACCAACTATAAATACATAACCTATGGTACTCCGCCCAGTATCTATATCCCCTACCAAATCTAAGTCAACATAGCCTTTTAAATCAGTATTAAAGCCTCCAAAACATAAACATTTATTGGATGTACCTCTCAAAAATCTGAGAATCCATTTTACTGCATTCCAATGCTCAACTCTGGGATGACTCATATACCTGCTAACAACTCCTACGACATGTGCAATATCTGGTCTCACGCATAGCATGGCATACATTAAAATTCCTACAACTAAAGCATATGGTACCTTGGACATTTTTTCTTTCTCCTCTTGTGTCTTAGGACGCATATCTTGAGTCAATTTGACATAACTAGGCAAAGGTGTGCTGACAGTTTTTGCATTCTCCATATGAAATCTCTGCAACACTTTTTCAACATAATCAACCTGAGATAAAAACAATTTTCTGTCTTTTCTATCTCTTGTAATCTTCATACCAAAGATTTGTTTTGTTGCCCCCAAATCCTTCATAGCAAATAAATTTGTTAACTGTTGTTTTAACTCTATGTGATTCATGTTAGACCCTGCTACAAGCATATCATCAACATATAAACATAAAATAATGTAGCTATCATCATCTAACCTCTTAAAATAAACACAATGGTCTAAATTACACTGGTTATAGTCTTGCTCAGCCATAAAACTATCAAATTCAATGTACCATTGCCAAGGTGTTTGCTTCAAGCCATATAAGTTTTTCTTCAATCTGCACACTAATTTCTCCTTACCTTTGACCTCAAATCCTTGTGGTTGTTCCATATATATTTCCTCTTCCAAATCACCATGGAGAAAGGTTGTTTTAACATCAAGCTATTCTAAATGCAAATCTTTAACAGCCACAATACTTAAAACAGTACGAATAGAAGTCATTTTAACAACTGGAAAAAATGTTTCATCAAAATCAATGCCCTTTTTCTATGCAAATCTCTTAACAACTAATATGGCTTTAAATATTTTCTTACCTCCATCTTCCTCTTTTAGCCTATAAACCCATTTGTTTGGTAAAGTCTTTTTACCTGCAGGCAACTTGCATAAGTCTCAAGTCTGATTTTTCAATAAAGAGTTTATTTCGTCTTCCATTCCATGCTCCCACTAAACCTTGGCATCCACCTACATAGTTTCATCATAACATTCTAGTTCACCAGCATCAGTCAATAAAATAGAATACAAAGAGGGAGAAAATCTTTCTAGAGGTCTACTTATCTTTGAAGATCATCTAACATTCACTGGAGTTTGTGGTATTTGTTGTTGTTAATGTTGCGGAGTATGACGAACCACTGGAACATCACTATTTGAAATATCATCCAGCACTACATAATCATTTTCTTTCTTCTCATGCTACTGCAACTGATCTTTGTACAACACTTTCTCATTGAATATGACATCGCTGCTTCTCACAATTTTCTGATTTTCAAAATCCCAAAACCTATAACCAAATTCATCAATGCCATATCCAACAAATATACATTTCTTTGATTTTGCATCAAGCTTGGTTCTATTTTCTAAATCTACATGTGCAAATGCTTCACAACCGAAGGTTTTGAGAAAATAATAACTCACCTTCTTACCTGTCCATGCTTCCTTTGGAATACCACAACCCAAAGGATTAGAGGGACCTCTATTAATTAAATAAATAGTAATGTTTACAGCCTCTACCCACATGTTAAGGCAGCCCAGCATGCAATTTCATAGTCTACGCATGCTCCATTATTGTTCTATTCATGCGCTCAGCCACTCCATTTTTTTGTGGAGTCCTTGGAATCGTTTTCTGCCTATGAATACCATTAAAGGAACAATAATCTTCAAACTCTTTGCTGCAATGCTCACCACCATTATCAGATCTGAGACATTTTAACTTTTTACCCGTCTCATTCTCAACCAAGCTTCTCCATGAATTTCAAATGCATCAATTTTTTGCTTAAGGAAATAGATACATACCTTTCTTGTTGCATCATCTATAAAAGTGAGATAATACCAAGAGCCATGGAAAGAAGATACTTGAGCTAGTCCCCATACATCCGTATGCACAAGCTCCAATTTCTCATCTTTCTTTTGCTTCCCATCCTTGAGAAAACTCTCTTTTGTTTGCCATACACACAACTTTCACAGAAATCCATATTAACACATTTTAGACCTGGTAATACATTCTTTGAATGAATTATTTTCATACCTTTTGCACTCATATGCCCAAGTCTATTATGCCATAGTGTTGATTCAGAATCTACATCAACTGTCTGATTTTTTGCCTGCTGAACTGTAGCAACTGTTCCTAAACATTGATCTTTATCTGCAATTATACTAAAGTAGAAGGAATAGTATGACCTATACAAAGATATAAGGTGCCTACTTTTACACCTTTTGCTACCACTAAGGCACCTTTTGTAACCTTCCAATTTTTATCACTATATGTAACAACACAACCTTCATCATCTAGTTGCCCTACTGAAATTAAATTTATGCTTAACTTTGGAATGTGCCTTACCTCTTTTAGTAGTCAATGATTCTCATTTTCCAGCTTAATCTTGATTCTTCCCCTTCCAACAATCTAGCAAGGTTCGTTATCTCCCCAATAGACCAGCCTAAAATCCCCTTAGACATAATCAAGAAAATAGCTTCTATGGGGCATAACATAAAATGAAACCCCTGAATCTAACACCCAAGAATCATCAACATTATCAATATCAAAGAATCAAAGAATCCTCATCAGATTTATTACTTACCACATTTGCCTCTTTATTGCCTTCCTTTTTGTCTCTTTTATTTTTCCAAGACCATCAATCTTTATTTAAATGACCCGGCTTACCGCAGTACCAACAATCCTTCTTTTCTCTCGATTGGGACCTCTTGTCCTTTGATTTTCCTCATGACTTACCACGACCTCAAGAATTATTTCCTCTCTCCTTTGTTTTGCTCCTGCTTTCTTCATTCAAAACACTGCCTGATGTGGATGTACCACCTAAGCTTTTCCTATGAATTTCCTCACTCAAAATCACACCAACAACATCATCAAATTTCAATGTATTTGAACCAGAAACATAATTACTAACCACCATTACCAAGCTATTCTAGCTTTCAGACAAAGAACACAAAATCAAAAGAGCCCTAACTTCTTCATCAAAGTTTACATTAACAGAAGTCAATTGATTGGTAACCATGTTAAACTCATTTAAATGATCACCAACTAACCCCCTTCTACTATTTTCATATTAAATAAACGCTTCATAAGAAATACCTTGTTTGAAGTGGAAGGCTTTTCATATAGTCTTGCCAAGGTCTTCATCAAATCTTTCGCTGTCTTTGTTGTTAAAATATTAAACGCCACCGATTGTGCTAAGCATAAGTGAATACTGACAAGTGCCTTTCTATCTAGAATATCCCAATCCTCATCAGACATAGCCGAGGGTTTCTTGGCTTTCCCTTCCAATGGCCACCATAAATCTTTCTGACAAAGATAGTCTTCCATCTGCATCTTTCATAACTGATAGTTATGCCCATTAAATTTTTCTACCTTCAGCTTGCCTTCTTCCGCCATAACTCCCACTCAATCATGAGACTCCCACTTAACCGTGAGATCTTCCTGTAGAGGATAACTCAACACAACCCGCTCTGATACCACTTGTTAGGGTTAGAAGGTAGATTTCAATCAGTTTAAATGCCTATTTGATCAATAAAACAGAGAAATAGAAAAACTCAAAAAAATATAGCAACAAGAAAACAACAAAGATTAAACGTGGTTTTCCCAAATCCGAGCTACATCCACCAATAAGAGGGTCCAAAAATATATTAATCTCCCAGCAAATAACCTTTACAATGACATGCAAAAACATGCAAAGCCATGCAGCAACGTTTTTATCACATTTTTCACTTGCTGGTTTTACACAGCCATGGCTACAGGTACCCGCAGCTTCTACGTTTTTCCAGCCACTACTATGCGATTTTCTGCTAACGTTTTTCACGACCTTCACACCTTAAAACTCATCCATGAGTATTCTAATATGCTCCCACACATGTCTCATTAATTACCAATGAAGTGTGGCCATTGGTTGTGCCTCATGCATCCAATAAAACACTTTCTTTGGGCAGTTACATTTACTTTTTCCAGTTGTCCATAGACTTTATATTTAAAAATATTGTCACTAATCACTTCCAGCTATAACTAATCACTTCTAGCATTTAATAGTTGTTTCTAACCACCTTTTAGATACAAGTGTAGCATAAATATAAGTGCAGCAAATTATGTAATAAATAAAATAATATGAAGATTTTATCGGAGTTTGATTGTTCTCCATAACACATCTTGCTCCATTTATGCCACATTTCATACTGTAATGTTATTTGTGAATATGTCGACAAGTGCATTGACACAAGTTTGTCTAAATGTTGTATACAAAATTGACAAATGTGGACATAATTTCCAATATATTCAATCTAGAGGTGACCAAAAATGCCACAAGTGACTTTAACCCTAGGAGAAGGCGGGTTTGGTGTTGTTTTCAAGGTATATCAAAGCCCACATTGGTATTGGACTTTAATTGTTTTGTCTTAACATTAGCTGAAATGGGACTGAAACATAGCGCCCTATATAGCAATTTCTTTAATGTTTCCTTTCTTACTAGGGTATACTACTAGATAGAAAAATGGTTGCAGTTAAGCAGATGTTCACACCAAACTATAGAAGAACAATAAAAACTGTATAAATGAGTTATTGTTGAGTGAGATAGTAACTTCATATGCATCGACGCTTTCATAGTACAATTTCTATTAGATACTTATAACAACTGAAAGTTTTATCTGTGTTTGATTTGTCATGGCTTGTGGTTATAATTAATTAAAAATTATCCTATAATTTACACTTTAACTCAATGCATTCTTCACATAACTGGCATTGGAAAGCCTATTGCATTAATACATTATTTACATAGTAATACTACAAACTCTTTGATGAACTTTTAGTGTGTTAATGATTAGAAATGCTAAGCAGTGCTAAGGTAATGCATCCAAGATCCTTAGTCATGTTTCAAATCTTCATTTTTCCCTCTAATTATAATTGGGGAGAATGGTTATCTAAAGTTAAACTTCAGGTCCTCTTATATTATTGTAGCTTCTTTCCTTGGATTTGCATTGTAATAGAATTTGATTTTCAAGGTTGTATGACTACTGAGATATCTATGTACAGGGTTACATTTATAATGGCATTCAGTGTCCTTTGGTTGTAGTTGCTCTAAATGACCAACACAATGAAGATGAAGCTTTTTTTTCTACCTATTGTTATATTGTGAAGACTAGGTTCTTTGCAGGAGGACCAGTGTTGTCTTTGGTCACTGTAATACTTGACATTGTCTACTATACAATTGCATCTGTTGTTAAGAATTCAGCTGCTTGGATGCATGAGAATCAAGATGTTTCTATGACACAATCACAGTATGGACCATCAAATGCCCAACCTGTTTTTGTGCCTGAAAATGCATACACCCAATATTATGAGAATCCCCAAAACATGGATGGCTCATAGCATATCACCCGACCAATAGATCCTAGACAAAGTTCAACTTGGAGGTGATGTCACTGAAATATCTTGTGTATGTTATCATAACCTTAAAGTTCAACCCAGAATATTTGGTAGGTTTTGGGTTACCATTCCCACAGTATAAGCAACATCTAATCTTGTCCATACTATTGATAACATCAAGATCCTAATAGCATTCTAATATGGAGTGACTTCCATTTCAACGTTCTCTTCTACATTCTGGAGGTACACATTGCCAAACAATTTGATGCTTGTATCTACAGGGGCTTCAATTGGTTCACATTTCTATATTGCAAAATTCTTTGGCATATCTATTAAGTATTTTTGTTATTTAAGTTGAATATCGAATATATTTGTTGCCTTGTAGATATACAGTATACACCTAAGTAATACCAAATTTTACCTTTTTGATTCATATCAATTTCAAACACGGAGTTCTTTCTTTAATGTGTAAAGACAAAATGTTGCTAAGTATGATTGCATTAGGAGATATTTAGAGGTTAACTTAGTTAATGAGAATTCCCCCATGTTCAAGTGGTAGAAGCTTAGGTAAGTATGACAGGCTTACAATTCATAAATCTGAATGTACAATAAAGAGAATATTCAAGACTGTAATTCATTATAGAATTTATTGCCTACATGCTCCTCATTTTTATATTTTTTGGCATAGAGATCTTGCAAAATGATATAGTGCCTTGCAAAGAGTTTGGGTCAATTATCTAACAGTTGATCAACATCTTTGTTTTGACCAAGTTATCCCAAATAGAATGTGCAGGTAATTGGTTTTGCATTGACTCTTCTTTGACATGCATTCACACCATGATTTCCCACATAATTGGATTCATTATCTCAGTCATCTAAATCTAAAGCTAGATGGACATCAACCAATGGTTCCCCATTCCTATTTGCTTGCTGGTAATAACTAAGCAGTCAGATAGACATAAACCAAATCCTTCGCAGTTTCTCAAAACTGCCTTGCCAACAATTGGTAAGAACTACACTACACTGCAACTCTTGTTATAATATGTGAACATATAACAAGACAATTTATACTATTATAAAACTATATATTGTAAAATACTCATTAAAGGTTTAAAATAAATAAAAAAATGCCTTCATATGTCTCAAGGCCAATGAGTCCCAAAATTTTCCACATCTAACACATTCATTTCTTTCTTCTGATCCGCATTCATTTTGCTTTAAAATATTTAGTTTTACATAGGAACTGAGAGGATATATGAATTGCTTGTTAAAAGTTTTTATTAATGACTAATTAATTGACTTTAACACCTTTGTTCTTGTCTTGCAACCTGTAAGAAGTCTCCCTATGTTTACCATGATATAATAAGGGCTTATTAACTTACCATTGTCAACAAAGGAGCTCACAAGTTTGGTTCTAGCACCCAAGATAAGGAGTAAAGCCTTTCAAGCTTCACTAAGCATCATATTAATGTCTTGTATATTTCTAAAGATGTGTCCTACAACATTTTACAAGACTTTTTTGAACTTCCTACAAAACTATATACAACAAAAGTGGCATTAATTGAAAAACAGTTGAAGTTGATCTCTAATAGCCTAACTCATCAATCATCTATTAGTTCATCTTCCAATCACTAAAAGGGTAGTGTTCAAACAATTTATATTGTAATGTAACCATGTTTGGGATTCTATTATGGCTGTTTTCCTATTGGTTCTTGTTCAACAAACATCATAGCTAAGAACCATTGTTGTAATTTTCAGTCTCTTTCATCCTTACAAATAAACTTGTCAAGTTAAATATTATGAGACGATTAGAAAAAAGAAAATAGGATCATAGGAAATTGGAAGTTCATTCTAGAATAAAAATTATATTATGCTACAACAAGATTTAATTGGCATATAACATTATAATATTATTTTATAATTAATTGAATCATAATATCATAAACAAATCTTAGTAGAGTGAATGGAATAAACCAGAATTGTGAGCAAATCTTATATTTGTATAAGTTCAATTCCATGTACATATGTACTTTATTAGTAAAATACATTTCAACAATTAATCTCAACTATAATGTATTATAGTTATATTAATTAAAAAACATAAGAATGCATATTAGATTCATCAATAAACCACATACCTAAAATATTTTTAATGTTTTTCAATTTTCATTAATTTCAACAAATAAACTAATCTACATTCCACACTCAATGCTCCCTCTCTTGGACCTAGTCATTCTTCTTCTTCATATATCTTCTATCTAGTCTATATCTCCACATAAACTGCATTCACCTTCACTACACTTAATCCAACAGCTATAACTTCAGTACAAAAATTGTTTCATGAAATAAATACAAGCAATATTCCCCTAATTCAAAAAGAGATAATTGAATCTAACAAAAACCCCACATATATCAACAAACATCAATAAATCTTATAGATTATTTGAGAACTCTAATGACCATTTCAAAGCCAAACATAAACAAGAGACAACTAGGAGACCACAGCCATTAAGTCATTAATAATAGATCTAAACACATAGGGACACAAATAACAAGTACCATCAATTACCTAGAATCCCACTCTACTGAATTCAATACCAGCCCATTGTGTTCACAGCCACAACCTTTAAAAGTTAGGAACTCAACTTGAAATTTCCATCAATTACCTAATATTTGTTGTATGTTTTTTTATTAAAATACCTTTTGCTAAGAACATTCAATTAAAACCTTTTTTTTAAAGCCGGCTCTGAGAGTTGTGGAAGAAATAGAGATCTTTCCTCCAACCAAATAGATTCAGAAAATAATAAGAAAAAGGCACAGCATGCAAGATTCGCACGTTAGGATATCTATAAATCTTTTAGATAGATTTTGAGGTTGCTCAGATCTACTTAGAATAAAGGGGAATTTTTTTTGGTTGGTATGTGAACATCGCTTATTAGATGTGTCATATAAAAGCATCCTAATCAAAATTCATGAATTTTAAATTACATTTGATGTGGAATATTATTAACGTTATTGAAATTGTGCTGTCTATACAGCATGGAGATAAGGTAGGTAGAGTATAGCCCAATAAGGAATGCAATATATCTTTTAGAAAATCCATCTACAACTGCCCTTCGCTCACAAGTTGCCTGGTGGGCAAGTAATTTATTACATTGTGTCCTTACGTGTAATAGAATAATAATAAGCTTTTTTCCTGGCTAGCTTTTGCTCGAGTTGACAACTAATTCTTGAATTTGCCCTTTTGTCAATATGGAATTGGCTTCTTTATTACTCATTCTTTAGAATATATTTTGAGGCTTTCTTGGTAAAGTTTTGATTCTTTACTTGGGAGAAGCCAAATTTCAATTATTTTTAATTCTGCTAAACTTGTCCTGATTAACACGCCTCTTCCGGGTTTTCTTTATACAAAGTTGACAGTGAAAAAGGTCTCCTTCCTGTCTCTACAAGAGACCACACGCATGATATCTCTAAGATGAGATTGTGAACCACAGGCAGGAAAACTTGCTCCTCCAATGTAAACTACTACTATCTATAAACAAATAATTATGAAATTTTCGACAAGCATATTTGCAACAATGCAGAATGTTCTGTATCCTGATTTGGCCTCCCTAAATTCACTACAAATTACACCTCCAATGTGAGTATTTACTACTTACAAAGTAATTATTATGAAAATCTTGTTCAGCATCTTAGCTGCAATTATGCAGAAAGTTCTCGTGTCTCAAAGTAAAAGAAGAAATGATTTTACCACTACTTGGATAATTGCCATAAATCAATCCCACTGCTATGACAAATTGGTAATTTGGATAGTTGACACAAATATATCCCCTGAAATCAATCCTCTGAAAACAAGCATCACAGACTAAAAGTAAAAAGAGACAGGCTAAACTAATTAAAAGCAGCCTAACATTCAAAAGATTTAATCTAAAAACTAGAAAGCACTCTTCACTTAAATTCTTCAATAAAGCCTTTACTTAAGCTTCACCTGAGTTGGCCTAATGGTGGAGAACTTGTACTCTTGAAAGAGATCACAAGTTCAAATCCTGCAGGGGGTAGGGTATGTACACCTCGTATTCTGAAGCACGAGTTAGCTGCCTCCTCCCTGGGAGTACGAGGTAGTCCCATATACTTTAAGCCATCTGTAGACCCAAAAACGGATCTCCTGGTATTGTGGGCTATAAAAGGACCTTACCTTTCCTTTCCTTATGTGTCGTACATCCTTAACATTTGTGGCATTATTTTAAATATTTCACAAGCAATATAGTGCATCTGATTTCTAGCCATGAAAGATGCAATTTAACTTTGGCTAAGAGGGTTACAAAGCATAACTTTCCAAAATGGTGACAGTTAGTAAGAAACAATCCTTCCCAAAAAAAATCAAAGGGAAACAATCAGAAATGTGTGTTCCCTCCATTTATTCCGTTCAAAAATATATTTTACCTTTTGTCTTTTCTAGATCAGGCTTCTTGGGTTTTTATTCCTCCTCACATTTTTATAATTCAAATTTTTCAGGAAAATAAAAAATAAAAAATGACTGTTTCTGCCAAACCATCAGGAAATAACCCAGTAAAGTTTACAGTTAGGAAACCCGTAAATGTTTCCACAACCGAAAATGGATCAAAAAGGCAGGGTGGACAACATTAAGGAAAGGTAATTCTGGAAACAAAGAATGTGAACGTTTCACATCTGTGGGCAGTTGTAAAAGTGGCATGACTGTTACCAAGACGAGTAATGGTTACACAAAATTTAATGGGCATTCTTTTTTCTATTTTATATAACAAACCTCTCGCAAAATGCAATTAGAACAGATCTTTCTAGGAATGGCTAAATACTAAATAGCATTCATAGAAGAACCCCAGCTAATGCTACAGAAGCTGTGTTACCGGATTCGTACCCACAGGCCTCGAACCCGGTTCGGGTGCGAACCCGGTACGGGTTCGCCTGTGGGTACGCGCTGGGTACGCACAGGGTGCGTGCCCAGCGCGTACCAGGCCCGTGGGTACGCGGACCCGGGGGTACCAGCCGCGTACCCGGGCGAACCCCTGCGAACCCACGGCCCAGCACTTCAAAAGTGGGCCCAAAAGTGAATAAAAAGCAATTTTTTTATTTCTATTTTGCTACAAAACCCTAAAACGACCCAATATGAGGCATTTTAACACTAAAGCATTTCATTTTTACCTCTCATTTTGCTCTCTCCATAATTTGTGTCCATCTTAGCATTTTGAAGGGAGGTGATTGCATTTGAAGGAGATCGATTGTGGAGTGGCAAATAGCTTCTACAAAGGAGATTTAAGTGTTCAAGGTATGCATTTAAACCCTATTCTTCAATCTTTTGATGATTTTTTTTAAGTTTCTTAGTTTTTGATGAATTTTTTCAAGTTTGTGAAGAAGTTTTTCAAATATATATATTTTTTTTTCATTTTTTTTATAGATTGCAACAATGGCAAGTAGTCAAAGTTCAGTGGGTGGGGATGGAAGCCAAAAGTTTAAAATTGATAAAGGATCTCCTTTATGGAGACATACCACACGAATTTCACAAATTCCTGGAGGTGGGGGGTTTGTTTGGAAGTGTAATTTTTGCAATGCACAATATAATAGCTCCTACTACCGAGTAAAACTTCATTTTATGGGCCCTGGTGGTAAAGGGATTAACATGTGTGTGGGTCCAGATAAGAAGGGGTTATCTACTGTACAAATAGCAGGATTTATAAAAGAACAAGAAGATGCCGACAATTCAATTGCAAGAGGAAAACAAACTAGTTATAGTTCCGGGAAGAAAAAACAAACATTACCCACTCATCAGATAGTTAGGCCCTCTAGACATCCCTTCTTGTCTATACCCTCTACGGAAGAAGAAGATGAAGAACCAGAAACCACCACCCGCAAGAGAGGTCCATTAGAGAAAGCATTTAAAATGGAGGCAAGAGATATTGCTGAAGAAAAAATTGCACGTTGCCTCTATGCCAATGGTCTTCCATTCAACTTGGTGAGATCACCATATTGGAAGGACATGGTGTCAGCAATAAATAGTGCACCTCCTGATTTCACAAGTCCTGGGTATGAAAAGGTGCGTACCACCTTATTGCAAAAAGAGAGGAAATATGTAGAGGCCCAACTAAAACCAATTAGAGATTCTTGGGTTGAAACAGGTGTATCTATTGTTTCCGATGGATGGAAAGATTGCAAAAACCGTCCATTGATTAATGTTATTGCAGTGTCCCCCAAGGGGGCAATGTTTTTGAGGGCGGTTGACTGTGAAGGGCAAGTGAAAGATGCAATGTTCATTTCCAGGATTCTCATTGACTCCATAGAGATGGTGGGTAGTGAAAATGTTGTCCAAGTAGTTACGGACAATGCAAAAGTTTGCAGGGCTGCAGGTGCTTTGGTAGAGGCCAGATATGAGCACATCTTTTGGACACCGTGCACTGTACACTCCCTCAATTTGGTGATGCAAGCAATTGGCACCCAAATAGAGTGGGTGAAAGAAATATACCAGGAGTCTGAGGAGATCCAGATGTTTGTGACAAACCACCATATGTCACAAGCAATTTTCAGAACTTTTTCAACATTGGAATTGTTGAAGGTAAATTTTAAAATTTAATATATTTAGTTTCATTTATCATTTATGTCATGTTTTACATAATTGAATAAAATAATTTTTTGCATTATTTACATATTTTAAATGTGTCATTAACTTACTATTAACATGTTCTTAGGTTGCCGAGACCCGGTTTGCATCTCACACAGTTGTTCTGAGACGACTTGTGAAGGTGAAAGATGCATTGAGTCAAATGGTTATTAGCAACCAATGGAGTATATGGAAGCAATCAAATTCAGAGAGGGCCCAAAAAGTCAAGGCATTGATCTTGAATGACGATTGGTGGGATCGTGTGAATTATGTATTGGAATTCACCGAACCTATCATGTCTATGCTTCGGTTTGCTGATACAGATGAACCATGCTTGGGGGATGTCTATGATAGCATGGACACAATGTTGGAAAAAATAAAAATAGAAATACAAAAAAAAGAGAATGATCCTGAAGACACCTTGTACAAAAGGGTGGAAGCAATTGTTCTTCATCGTTGGAACAAGATGACAACTCCATTGCACCTCCTTGCATATGCCCTATCTCCGAGGTACTATACCACTGAAGTGCTTTCTATCCCAGGGAGAATACCGCCATATAGAGATGCTGAAGTTGCTAATGGGTATAAGACGGCATTTAGTAGAATGTTCAGTGATCCAGAAGTGCATGCAAGTGTCATGAGAGAATTTGGAATGTTTGTCACAGGAAAATCAAAAAATCATAATGCTTCTGTTGCTAGAGACCAATACAAAATGGATGGTCTTACATGGTGGTACCTCCATGGTCAAGATTATATGTACCTCCAACCTCTTGCAATCAAGATCCTCTCACAAGTAAGTTTTTTTTTTTTTTGCCACTTGTATTGTAAAATTTAACACTTAACATTCTTGAATTTATCTTGCATTTTTTTATTTTATTTTTAATTTTGTTGGTTTTCTCTCCAGGTTGCAAGCTCTTCTGCCGCTGAACGGAATTGGAGTACATACTCCTTTATCCACTCAGTGAAGCGTAACCGGTTGGCTGCAAAAAGAGCTGAAGACTTAGTGTATATTCATTCCAATTTGCGTCTTCTGTCACGTAAGGATCCTCAATACAGGCAGGGGGCAGCGAGGCTTTGGGATGTAGCACCCGAGTCTACTGACTTGGATGCAACCATTCAGGATCTTGTTAGAGCCACTATGGATGATGTGGGTGATATTGATGACATATCACATGGTGTTGGATCCGCTTTGGGTTCAAATGATGATGATTTTGAAGTTGAAACCACTCAAAATCCAAGTCATGATGATTCTGACAATCCTTTTGATGATTGATGAGCATATGAACAATGAACATTGAATCATGTTTCAAATTTTCAATGTTTCATGAACTACATTTTGTAATTCAGTAATTTTATTTGAATATTTTTCAACTATCAATTGGCATTTAATATTTATCTTTGGCATTTGGCATTGATCAATGATCAAGTATCATACTATGAAATGATTTAGTTTTACAATTCTCTATGTTTCTCTTATTTTTTTGTATATATAATACATATATATAGATTTATAATATATTAAATTATTAATATATATATATATATACACACGTACCCATACGTACCCAAAAAAAAAATTTTGCCCGTACCCACGTACCGGGTTCTCGTACCCGAACCCGTCCCCGAACCCGAACCGGTAACTTAGTACAGAAGTCTTAGTCTCCACGGACATCAATATAGCATAAACTCATCATTTTAAATTTTTAAGTAAACTGGTGCACAAATTCCCATTTGGCAATTATTTTAACAGAGTCCATATGACACCTGCCCTTATAATTGCATGATACTCTCAATACATTCAAACTTCAAAGTATGACAGTCTTGGGTTAAAACAGGGGTGTGGCTACTATCTGCTTGAACGATAGCAATTTTGCAAGAAAATAGCAACCAATACCCTTCCATGGTCTACTAGTAACATGATGAATATCCTCCAAAGAAGATATGGGGAACTAACAAGGAATACAATACAAACAAATTATGATGCATCTACTACGATAGACAAGGAAAACATCAGATCTGCAAATTAAACATGCGCCCAATTGAAAGCATGTGGGGGAAACCTCACTCATTGTAAACATGCAATCAAAGAAATATTCTGAGGTACAATACACAGAAGTACAACTAAATGTCAAATGGGCTACAAAAGAAAAGAACAAAACTGAATTGAGATGAAACAAAGTTTAAAAAATCCTTATTCTACAACTAGGTTGTACAAATGACCGACTGGCGACTGCAGATCTGCCATTGTGTTTCCATCCCATTTCTTGTTTCCCACTTTTCTGCAGTCGGGACTGATTAGACCATAGTTGGCAGACTCACCGAGTTTTCGGTGAGCCTGCAAAAACTCGTGAGTTTTTCACCCCAACGAGTTTTTCTGATGTTTACTCACCGAGCTATAGTGCCAAGTCTTTGCCAAAAACTTGCCAGAAACTTGGCTAGTCCGTAAAAAAGACTCACCAGATACATCAAAAATGCAAAACACAAAAAAAAGGAAAAAAATAGTCAAAAAACTAACAATTTTGCCCTATAAATGCATGAATGCACCTCACACTTCCTCACATAGCACTTGGAGAGCAAATATTTTTCATATAAAAAGTGCCCAATACCTAATTTCTCCGAACTCTTCCAAGGGGCACCGCCCCTCAACGTCATTGATATCTCCACTCCTAGACCCCCACTAGTCACTGGGATCTCTTCTCATAAGAAATTTGATTACAATGAGGGGATTTGGGAGTGAAGACTGGAATCGACAACTTAGACTATCAGGCTTTCAACCATTAGGAAGCATGAGAATGGGAATTTGTACTCAATTTGCACTAAAATCAATCAAATTTAATAGAAAACACTTTTGTGCTCATTTAAGGACTCATTAGATTCATCTTGTCATTGAATTTTGCAAAAAATGTGTTTCTAATGAAATTTAAGCAATTTTTTAAGTTGCCGAGTCGCAAATTTTGGGCTTGGCTAGTTTTTGCCGAGTCCAAGTTTTCCAACTATGGATTAGGCCTTCCTCTATTTCATTGAGTGTAACGGGATAGGCAGCAAAAACAACAAAGGATTTTGTATTGATTTGTTAAAATCTCCTTATCCCAAGCAGCATTTGAATAACAATTGGACACTCATAGGATGTGGGAACTACAAGTGCTCAATAAACAACAGCATTGATGGTGTGTCTATTGAGCCGTCTGAGAAAGATGCAGAGAATCTCTGGACTAGACACGATATCAGGACCAGAGGTGGCACAACCAGCAGAACTGCTCCAACATCCACACAGGAATCCTGTTCCATGGCACAGCTGATTTTAATTTACTATCGTTGTTGGCAACAGTGGAGGTCCATGAACGTAGATGGGGCAGGTGGGCAGGCCCCTACTATTCTCCATTAGAAGATGCAAGCTCGCCATTCATCATTGTTCACATGGTTCTTAGTTTTCTGTAGAACTGTCATCAGATGACATAATTACATATGACAGATGCTATACCTGATGATTAATTCCAAGCGAAGTATAATTTTAAACCCCCATTACCAATTATCAATAGATTTTGACACTTGATAAATGAAAGCTTTCTGGTGTTTGCTTTATGAAGTTTAATGTTACTACTCTAGTTAAGTCATAAAGCAAATTTGTCACACTAGATAGAAGTTTGAATTTCCTAGGCTGCCACTTATGCTTATATTTATCCCTGTGGTATGAAAGAATTGGCATTTCTGTATTTATTTATATATATGCACATATATTAATACATACCTATGGCAGGAAATCTGTTTCCCATTTCTGGGAACATAAGGTTACAACTTACAAGACATAAGAATATTATATAAGCTGCTAACCAACAAACGCATAAGAATCAGCAGAGTATAGGTTCAATGACAAGTGTTTCAAAAGAAAGCATTTCTATACATTCTCCTGATATGATGTATTTCTAGCTTAGAGCACACAAAGAAAGATATGGCAAAAGAATGAATCAAAATGTCTGCATCAAAATAAGATAAGCTCAAAACAAGCCTTACCAACTTGTTTACAAATATGATATTAACCTTTTAACTCTATTTGAAAGCAAAGAAACTCCTCTCCCTCCCTGTTTAGTGATGACTTCAATTAAATAACTATGATTACAAAAGCCTGCAGAATCAAAAGCGATTTGAATAAATGGTGCATCTCAAACCATAACAAAACTTGAAGTGCTGATTTGTAAAGAATTAAGTTAAAAAAACAAAGCAAAAAGAGGAATAAGATTGGACTAAGGAGAAGAGCACAAATAAGAATATGGCATTTTTTCACAATTGCAATTGATGTTTGACTAAATCTTGAATAAATTACGATACTTCAACTAGGATGGGCATGTAAAGGATTTACATCCATTAAACAAACTTGTGCCCAAAAAAAAGGCATGTTAAAGGTGAACCTGGTTGAAAGTGAACGTAATGAATAGCAACTACAGAAACAGGATGAGACCAACGTTAAAAAGTAAAAACAGAATATGTTGCAAGCAAGCAAAGAAATTTTTCGAGTTACAATGTCAAAATGGACTATTTTGCAACTATGTTACAAATAACCTGAATACAGCTCTGCTATCACATCTTCATCCCATTCCTTGTTTCCTGCATTCATGAAGTCAAGGTTGATTACCCCTCCATCCATCTCGTGGTATGCGTGGAATGCTAGGCTAGGCGACAAAAACATGGAGGATTTACAATTGTACACTCAAATCTCCTTATCTAGAGAAAAACTCAAATACCAATGGATTGAAGGTATTGATTGTACCCAATGGATGAGAGCAGTATTGAGGTAATGGGTAAAAGGTGCATATGGAAATTATATATATATATCATAGCAGCATAATCTTTTGGGAAAAAAATCGGCAAACCAAAAGTATAAGATTTAATCGGGAAAAATTCAGATTTAAAAAAAATGTAAAAAATTGTAGAACAAGAGATAAAAACAATTTTTTTTGAAATTGAAAGGCATTTCCATAACATAGAGATATAGAAAGAAAATAAAATAAAGAGTTTAACTAATGAATTGTTAAAAATATATTTTTGTAGTTTATATTCATATCACTGATTACATTGCATTGCACATCTTTCAAACTCAAAGCATTACTTCACATTGCATAACTAATAACTAGATGCCGATAGATGACAAAATTTCAATTACAATATAGCTTTTTACAAAGTCAACCTAAGCAGTTATGCAATTACTTCACATTGCATAAGTAATAACTAGGAGCAGCTGCCAATGGCATTTGCTTGTCATGGCATTCTATGAGACCACATTTCTTTGAGGCATTTTTTCAAACAGTTCACTGCCTTGTCTATGCTACCACATTTTTCATACATGTCTACCAAAGCATTATATCAAACAATTCACTGCCTTGCTGCTACGGCTAAAAGCCTAAAACAGGTGCATTCAAACAAGCTATGGATGCTTGGAAAAAATCTATCATGGCATTCCATCACCATGAGACCACATTTCTTTGAGACATTTTTTCAAACGGTTCACTGCCTTGTCTATGCTACCACATTTTTCATACATGTCTACCAAAGCATTTTATCAAACAGTTCACTGTCTTGCTGCTATGGCTAAAAGCCTAAAACAGGTGCTTTCAAACAGTGCTCTGGATGCTTGGCAAAAATCTATCAAAGCATAATAGTAAGCATAGACAAGGCAGTCAACTGTTCGATAAAATGCCTCAAAAAGATGTGGTCTCATGGAATGCCATGACAAGCAAATGCATAGACAAGGCAGTTAACAGTTTCATAAAATGCCTCAATTTCAAAGACATGTGGTCTGTTTGATAAAATAGACAAGCAAACGCATAGACAAGGCAGTGAACTGTTTAGAAATGTGGTTCGTTTGATAAAATAGACAAGCCAATGCATAGACAAGGCAATGAAATGCCTACCTGTAGGCTTGTAGCAGAAATCGCGGTCCGCGGGTGCTTGAAATCACGAGCAGCAGCAGCGGCAGAAATTGCAGGAGCTTCAAATCGCGAGCAGCAGAAATGAGTGGCCCAGAAATCGCCTCCAAAACATGCCTGAAGTTGACATGGAGCAGACTAAATGGGGTTTTGGTGCAAAAAAAAAGGGCTTTTTTTCATGCGAAAATCAGCGCGATTTTATCTACGTTTTTTTGTAGGTTTTAAACCCTTTTATTTGGGATTTTGCAGTTTGAAACGGAAAAAAATTGTTGACCAACAGGTCAAAGATTTTTTCAAAAAACCGGGGAAAAAATCATCCAGCCTGCAGATTTTTTGCAGATTTATGCTTCTATGATATATATATTAAAAAATGTGATATATATAATTAAAAATTAAAAATTTACATAGCAAGTAATTTAAAGTAAACATAGACTATAATGTTTTAAAGAACAAAGCTTTTAATATTAAAAATTTAAACCTTAAACGCGACCATGTTCACAGGAGGCAGCTTATTCACAAGATCAGACCATTCACGGGATCAGCATATTCACAGGTAGCTAAGTAAAAGATAGACATGGAAGGCATCCAAACACAAGAGGACCAAGGCATACTCAAAAAATCACAGAAACAAAGAGAAGCATGGCAGAAACCTACCGTCAGTGGCTACAACTTGGCTCTGCAAACCTTTGAGCACTCCTTTTGAATTTCTACTGCTCCTTTTGTGTGTTTCTTGTGAACGAAACAATAGCAGCAGATGAATTTAATAGAATAATTAGATTTATTTTTTTCATTTTTTAAACTTTTATGGTTTTCTTAGGAGACATTCCTGATTTAAGGTTTTTTAAACAGAGATGTCCAGAGACACAGCTGGGACATCTCCATACACATCTCTGATATGGGATTATTGTACAAGTTTCTGAGACACATCCCAGGGGTGGGGAGATGCATCTCCCTGCTACTATGATAAATATTGTAACTGATTGTTGATTACACATCATGTATTGTTTTGGACCCCCACTGCTGTTGTCTATGGATTTTGACAATCGACAAATGAAATCTGTTCTGATGTCTGCTTTAACATTGTTTGTTAACTATTAAATCATAAAGCAAACAGATTGCACTATATAGAAATTTGAATTCCCAAGACCAACACTTATGCTTATATTTGTTTTTTCAATATGCAAATAATTTAAGAACTAAAATTTATGTATGTTCTATACTCAGATGTATCTAATATATAATATCTGGAAACTTGTTTCGTGATCTGGTAACTTAAGTGTTACAAGCATGATGGAACCTTGAATATTGTGCACTAAGTTGTCAACTAGTGAACACAGAAGAATCAACAAGTTGTAGTGGAAACTTGTTTCCTGATCTGGTAACTTAAGTGTCACAAGCATGGTAGATGGAACCTTGAATATTGTGCACTAAGTTGTCAACTAGTGAACACAGAAGAATCAACAAGTTGTAGATTCAATGGTAATAGCTTGTTAAAAAGGGAGCACTTTTATATATTGCAATAACAGAATGTGTTTCTACCTTGACGCACACAATGAAACCTATAGCATAAGAGTGATTTGAAATGTCCACATCACAAGAGATGTACATAAATAAGTTCTTCAAGACTCGACAAATTTTGACAGCTTTTTGACATATTAACCACTATAACTTTGTTTGAAAAAAAGAGGCCCCTCCTCCCTCTTTCAAGGAGACTTTAATGAAACAGTTATTATTCACTGTTGCCGGGAGATGCATCTCCTGCCCCCTGAGACGCGTCTCGGAGACTGGTAAGCATCTCCAGTACCAGAGACGCCCCCGGAAACGCTTCCAGCAGCATGGCAACTTGATGTGCCATCTCCCAAGTCTCCCGACATCTCCCGGCGGATATTTTGGCATCTCCCATGAAATTTAAAAGCATTGAAAAATTATAATGTGAAAAAATTTATGATGTAATGATATTTTCTATAAATTATTAATTTATTAATTTTTATTTGTATTAACAAAAGATGGTGTCTCCAAGTATAGGAGTCGTACCAGTACCAGTACAGTCTCCTGGTAACTATGTTATTATTTCTAAAGTCTGTGGATTTTAAAGCTGTTCAACTAAATGGTGCATTTCAAATCATAACCAAATTCAAGCTGCTTATTTCGGACAAGTGCAACAAAGTAAAACTAGGTATTAGATGTGACTTGAGCATAAGAGGACAAACAAGCATATCACATTTTTCCACTTCAGTAATTAACAGTTAACTAAAATCTCAAAGTAAGAATGTTGGGGTTAGCTTTGACATCCAACCTAAGATACAAGATTCTCCCAAACAACGGCAAAATACAAATTCATTAATGCAAAAAGGGTTACTGATAATTCCATCTTAACTAGAAAATTTCAAATTACTTATGCATCCAATTATTGATGCCAAAGAAATTTCTGAGAAATATAGTATCTTTCACAATAAGCAGAAGCCCGGGATGGCACTGACAGCCAAAATAACATGTACAAGTCTATGGTATAAATAGGATAGATTGCAAATACAAAATACTTCATGCAACCATGTACAAGTCCAGAGTAGAAATAACAAAAATTGAACAATGTGAAACATCCCGTGCACCTGAAATGCCGAGGGAACCAATAGAGTAGGAACAATACTTGCTCTCTAAAATTTGGTTATAACTTATTCTACAAGTTGATTAACACCCCTCTAAAACCAGCAATTCTAATGCACCAGTCCATTGTGATCTGTTATCCTTTCATCAATAGCTAAAATTTGGCAGAACACCAAGACATCAGTTTCTTGAACCAATCTCATGCACAAGGATCTGGATTGCACAAAAGCCTCATTCCACAGCTTGTCTATTTACATACAGAATGCCTCTCAAGAAAAAATCTATGAAAATTTTTGGACAAAAGCCCAGTTAAACAAGAGCACGATAGAGACTCGTCTTGGTCCATTGGAATATCGAACCAAATTAGCCCTGTAGCGTTTGGGCATTCATTTGATAGTGTACATTCATGAACCTTGGCCAAATGGGGGATGGGTTTGCTAAAAGAGGGCTATATTTGGCAGCATTCAAATATTTGGGCTTAGCAAACCTTTCACCAACTTTTCTCTATGTCAAACCCCCTATCAAATCCATCATTCTGAAATGCATTTGAATCCATTACAGATGCCAAGCCAAACCCCAAAAAGAATTGCACAGACAACCACATCTATAAATAGAACAAGCCTCACATTGCGCCACCACATCCTCTGAGCAATTTGCTGCCCTTTACTCCTAAAACTAGCACTCTTTTGCAACGCCAGGGGTGTTGGCAAAACCCCACCTGGCCTATTACCATCCATCACTATCTCAACCCTATTACTATTCCCCTTATTCATATCCAAAGGTTTACTGCTATTTTCCATGACAATATCCCTAATCTCTGTGACATGATCCTTATTCTTCTTCTTATGGGCATTCTTCTTTTTTTCATGACCACCCAACAAAGGCCTATTATTGGAATCCCCCCCAACATGAGCATTGTCATACAATGGCATAGAAGCATCAGTAGGAGAACTAAATACCTGGGGGGATTGATGAGTTATTAAACCAGATTGGGTAGTGGGTGCCGCCATTTCCTCCTCCAAAATCCGATCTTTCTCTATTTGTGTAACACCCACCATAGGGCTTACCAGTCTCTTATAAACCGGTCCAAATTCGTCTCTTAAACAGCAGGAACTAAACAATAACCCATCAGAGCAGCTGCCCTTGGCCTTCAATAGCTTCTTAAACTCGTCCCTGACATTCTCCAGGAATAAAAAGGCCTGGGATTTTCCCAGCGCCTCGTCAACAATGGCAAAGTAGACAAAAGGGCCGTCCATCAAAAAATTAAACATTTTTTTCCTGGTTGTGTGAGTAAATCGGCTGTGCAAAGGAGGGATTTTTTCCAGGCATTGAGTAGCCAACTCCTCTAACTCCGCATCGCCTTCGCTGTGCTCCGCTAAAATCATGGTACCCCTCGATACACATGAATAATACACCAAATTTTGCAGGGACTTGGGGGAGGACCCCATTAAATTTTTTCTGGACCAGATCCGAAATGGGTATTGTGTTTTCAGCCTCACGGCTGCATTTTTAGGTCCCCTCAGATTGTAAAACAATATTTTGCCTCGATTTCAGACAGTTTATTTAATTTCTTAGGTAAAATAGCAGTTCTGCATTTTTTCCCCGTGACGACTTGGCATCTCTTTTAAATGAGAGTCAATTTTGTCAAGATTTAAAAAAATGGTTACCTGACATTTCCTGTCGGCGATAACTCGGATCTATGGCCCAAAAAAGTATTGAATTATTATAGGAAAACGAAGTAATTCATATTTTATGTTGGGAGGTAACATGGGTGGGTAAATTTTGAAAGGTAGGAAGCTGAGGTGCCATGGAAGGGAGCTGCACCTCCAATTTATGGTTTTACTGAGTTTTAAGAGTTTGAAAGGATTTTTCCTATTAAATTAGAAAGCTATTTTTATTTTTTTTGGGACATGTGCATTCCCGTGATCCAGCCCAACATTTAAGGGGGCAAGCTGAAGCAAGACTAGTCCCTTGTGGGGGGCCAACAGCACACAAACCAATACCAATCAAGTAAACCCGGAAGCAAAGTCAAACCCGAAACCAATGGGGAGCAAACCCACGACCCAAACCAACTCCCCAAAATGGTTATTATTTTCTATAGGTTTTATGGAGCCGGTGGTAGTTGTTTCCAGTTATCAATTTTGTTATATGTTATTTTATATAAAAAAATTAGCTATATGGTTAAAAAGATTATGTACAAAGGGTGTAAGTGCAATTTTGTACTTTTATATTTTTGTTTATATCACTTTCAATATGTAGTAAGCCCTAACATGTAATTTGACCTATGTAGCACATAAAATGACTCTTATCTGAAAAATTGTTATAGATATTCTTAGTTTGGACCAATCTTTAGTCACATTTTTTCCATCTACGATTAGGATATGTGACACAACCTTATCCATAAATTGAATCACACATTTGTCTTCGTCTACTCCATCGAATTCCAAAATAATCAGTCTTGAGCCAACCCTTTCAAAAACTGGTCTTGACCTACATACTAAAAACTTCAAATTATGTGACTAGGTACATGTATTTATAAATTTTCATAAGCCAAGCCTATTTGTAATAGGATGAATGTGCTTCTATTAGTGTAGATATAATAGGTAGGTATATAATTCTTCTTCCTTTTACGTCATCTTCTACAAGCTTATAGGTGGTCGGCCCCTTGTCCTTAGATTATCACATCATTACTTGGGCTAATAAAGATAAGAAGCCTTGTCCATAGACTATCCATTACCTAGTATTTGTGCTTAACTAAAGAGAACCACCTAATGACCGAACAAACCCTTCGATCATAATTGAGAGCACATTTTATTAAGACCAAATCAAATATATTTGTAATTAATCAAGGGATAGCAAAAATCAACCAAAGACAACAAATTTTAGAGTATCTAAAATTAAGTTTTGCATCTAAACACTACAATAATACACTATGACACTTTATGTCGTCATTGTTGGTGTGACATGACCACAGACTTGTTCAATCATCTAGAGGCTTCATTATTACTAAGACCAAGTCTTAAACTTCTCTTGCCTTAAAGATATCCCTATTATACTTTTCAAATTTCCTTAAAAATAGATTTAAAACAATAAATTTACTGTACACCTCATTAATTTAAGACCAAATTACACTATATAACATTATTCAAGACCAAGTCACATCACTCAATCCTTTTACATCAACCTAAATTCCCTTAAACATGTATTATAAAGATCTCTAATCTAAATCTCAAATTTTAATTTTTTTAATTATATATTATGAGCACCAATAAACCAACAAGAAGAGTTAAAGTTGCCACCTCATTATAAATAAATAAACATCATTATTCTCTCTAATTGCTTAGTTTATGAACTCTTTATAAATAAATATATTATTTGATTATCTTGATTAAATTTAGATTACTATAATATAGAAGATGAGTGGTATCCTACCTTTGTATTTCCACGCATCATTTCATCGACTTTTGTTCACCTCTTTAATTAAATAGTAATTATTATATTATTTTTTCCAATAATTTCCGTTGGTTGTTATCTAGGTAAGACTATTCCTTCCTAACAATTAATAAAGAAATTTCAAAACCATATAGTAAAATTCTTTTTGTAGTATTTGAATACTGAGATTTAGAGTCTTTAATAATATGTTATATTGATAATTGCATGACTTTGCGTTTATTTATTTATTTTGTTTGATGGAATTTAAAGGTAATGATTATTGAAAATATTTAGAATAGTGTTAAACATATATAAAATGGTATAAATTAAGGTATAAAAAAAATTGAAATATTTTTCTATTGGTTAATAAAAAATTGTCAATAGAATTTAAGTCATTTGTTATGTATGAGATTATTTTATTTTATTTATTATGTGAACAAAAATTATAATTTTATATAAGAATTATTTTATTTTATTATTTTCTATTTTATTTGGAAAAAAAATTATATATATAAATCTTAATTTTATGTTTTTAAATCATCATTTATTACTTTAGTGATTCGTTTGTTTTGTTTTACTTTTTAAATGATATATTTATATGTTATTTTTTCAAATTTTAATTGTGTAATTTTAAGTGTTTTAAATATATGTCAATTGTATGTTGGTTTCTACGTATATTATCACGACATGCCGTTCCATGTCTTGTTGCAACTATAGAAACTTCTTGACAAATTATAAAATTTTGGAGAATGTATGTATTTTGTGGAGATCGTGTATCGATCATTAACCTATTAACTATATTAAGGGGAAAGATATAATTTAAAAAATACATAGCTTACTGTTGTAAATGAAAGTAAACTTTCTTAATTGTAATTTAGGCTAATTAAATAAATTACATGCACATAAGTACAAATTAAACTAAATTAATTAGTGATAGTGTAGGTATTATATATTTGAAAAGAAAATGCTAACGTATAAAAAATTAAAAGTGATAAAATAACGATATTTAATTTTGTGTATAAAGGAAAAGAATGATTTTAATGATATCAAATTTCTACAATTCATAATGTTGATCACCATTGTTTCTAGATTAGATTGTGTTAGAGTTTTTACATCAACATTTCATATCACACTTTATGATCCATCATAGGGATAATAGAGAGCTAAGAGAGAGAAAATGGTTAATTGTGGACCAAAACACATTAAAAGGAGAGGGGGAAGAGGTTGCAAATGGTTTGAGACACAAAATTTTCCAAAAATTGTTCCTTTTCCCTCAAACCATGTGCAACATCTCCCCCCTCCCCCATCTTATTTTAGTGTGTCTTGGTCTGCAACTAACCATTTTTATCCTTTAGCTCTATACTATCATCATGATGGATAATAGTTTGTGATCCAAAATATTGTAAAGACTCTTGTTAGAATTGTGAAAAACACAAGCCATAGGATCAAACAACGAACAAAGACACTTTCCATGCAAGAGATTTGCAAACAATATGTGCAATATTCATCAACAAGAAAAAACTACAAAATGAACCTCAAGAATCTTCAAGGAAAACAAAAGTCCTCAAAGGTTGAGAGTTTGAGAGAAAATCTTCAGAGTTAATACAATGAGGGTTGAGTGTTATATAAGAGCAAAACCCTAAAAGCATAAAAGTATTCCTAAATTTAGCTTAAGTGCATAAGAATAAATTAGACTAATAATCAATTAAAGAGTAATTAATTATTAGCTAATGCATGATTACTCTAACACCCCCCCTTAAGATGAACTTAGGGAGAAGCTAAAAACCCTAAAAAGAGAATACATGTTGGGTCCTAGCAAACAAGGCCTAGTGAAGTACCTATGTACAAACAAAAGATCTCTCACAACTAGAGAAAAGGAGAAACCACTATGGGAGAAAACTCCTCTCCAAAAGAGAAATATAAATGAAGGACTAAAAGGCCTCTAAATCAAAGTGTGAAGGACTGAAAAGCCTCCAACCAAACAATATCCTAAAAAAGAGGAACATGTAGAACAACGATGAAGCACGAAGTTGTAGACTATTGTCAAATGAAGACTGATATGGTGCTGAAATAAAGAACCCCCTCTAAAACAAATGATGATTAGGATCAAGATAACAAGAATCTGCATGAGTGCCCTCAATGGCACTACTCAAAATCAAATGGAAAACAAAGGAAAAAAATCTAGAACTTGAAGATACAAATGTCAAGACCAAGAAGACAATAATCTACATGAGTGCCCCCAATGATGTTACTTAAATTGGATGGAAAATAAAGACAAACATCTAGAAGTTGAAGATACATGTGGTTCATGAATTTGCACGAGTGACCCAAAAGACACTACTCAACATGCAAGTGAAAAATGTAGGTACCAAATAGTATGAAGAACATTGATCACGAGAGAGACAATAATATGCATCAGTGTCCCCAACAACAATACTCAAGTCTAATAGCAAAAATGCAAGGACCAATAGTCTCTAATCAAATGAAAATGGAAGGTCACATCCAGAAATAGGAATCAAAGAATGTCCATATGGTAAGTGCTCTAACTCACTGAAATTCATGTAACTAGTCGATGATGTACGCTACATCTAAAAGTACATAGGAACAAGAACTAGATACATAGCTCACTCAAAACTGAGAAACCGAGGAATCATTAGCACCAACAGTAAAACCCCCCCATAATGCTGACAAGGGAGAGCCATGATAGGTACACTTAAACTATGTGAAACTAAGAAGTGTGTGTAGGAGAAACAGCCTGCAAATAAAAGGGTGTGCAAACTAAGGCACACACACATGAGTCAAGAATCACAGGGATTCACTGCTATCATGGAAGGGACACTCACTTGACAAAGGTGTGGTGGAAAACCAAAGTTAAACATCAACCCCCCATGGCACTTTATATCATAGTGTGAATACAAAAGGCACAATAGGATGTGCAAAATCCCCAAAAATTATACACCAGAATGGCACTTTATCTCAATGTTTCTACACAAGAGAATATGCATGAAAAATATGTCTACAATGCCTAAATAGGATAGAATACTAGAAATACATATAGAACAGCCAAAAACAAATCATCCCACGCAAACAACAAGTTTCCAGGAGCTAAGATGTCCAATTAATTCACCAAAGTGTGAAAACACAAAAATCTTAATAAAATATATCTAGAGATAGATCTAGAAAAAATGCATGGATAGATGTGAAGAGCTCTGAAAGATGGTTCCAACATTGTCAAGATCATGAAAAACAGAGAAATTGGTCAAAAGTTATGAGCTTGGGACTGAAAACAACACCTTTGAGTTCAATAGGCTATAAAATGCACCAACAAAAAAACAAGTGATGAGACCCATAAAACTAGAAATTTGGCAGAACCAACTTTCTGACAATATCTCGTTTGTTGAAAAATGATATCGTATGCCCAAGTTATGGCCAAAAGAAAAAAATAGCTCCTTGGAGGCCAAAGAAGGGGTCAAAGGGGCCCTTGCTAGCTATCTGTACGAATGATGTCATGCTGACGTCAACATCCATGTAAATGACACCATGCTAACATCAGCATCCATACAAATGACACCATATTGATGTCAGCATGACCTTAACAAGAATAGTTCATAGAATATTCCCTATGGTTAGAAAAACATTTGACCCCCTAGGAAAAAATGGTCGTCAGTATTCCCAAATTGACGAAATATTTTGTTTGAATATTCTCTAGATGGAAAATTTGACGTTGCCAAGAAAATCTAACATCATCACCAAGAAAAATTCAAAGTCACTACTAAAATATTGGAAACTACACTACTGCGGAATTTTGAAGGCTGTCGAAAACATTTCGCAAGGGTTGAAAAAATCTGTCGGGAAGGAGAAAAATGGGTTTCAGAATTTCAAAAGGTGTCGCCAGTTAAACAAAGGCAATCAAACGGCTTGTAAATAGTTGTCAATCAGCCTAAAGTTACCGGCCATGGCTTTCCTAGGGGCCTGCAGGGGGCAGTGGCTATCGAGCCTCGTAAATACACCAAGGCATGGATATGTCGCATCATGCCCATCCATGTAGAAAAGTACATAACTGATAGCATTGGCATTATGTATTCTCGAGTACAAAATAAGTCTCATACAACAGGCGCATAATTAACATGAAAGTTCTTATGTATAAATATTTGCGTATAGTAATACCACCCAATGCAAGTTATTTTTCTTGATTTAAGAATAGTAAAACAATTTACTTTGTTTTAAATTATTTAGAAGTGATTTAAATTTAGTTTTTATTTTTTTTAAATTGTTTTAGAGTTTGTATTGATCTAATTGTATTTAAAGATTTTTATTTACAATCGAGTTTAATAATTTTTCAAAAAATGTTTAATTTTTATTTGAATTGTGTTTGCGTTGACAATTTTGTTATTCTAAAAAATTGTTAACACTGTCTTTAAATTATTTGTGTACCTAGCAAAACGTTATATTCTTATTTAAATAATTTTTTGTTTAACAATTTCTTTTATATTTTTAATTTATATTATATTTAGTGTTTTTTTTATATATTATTTATATATCTTTTATCTTTAATTTTTTTATAAATTATTTATATATTTATTTAATTAAATTATTTATAAATGTAAAAAAAAAATTATAAATTATTTATATATGTAGACACTCAAAATATCTTGATCGACATCATGCGCTTGATTCTGATTAACTAACACTGATTCTTCCTTAATCACTTCAACACTAACCAATTAATTGAATAATCTTTATTTAATTAATTAAATTCATTAAATTTCCTCCTTAAATCAAATAATAAACTTTATCAGATTATTTCATCATCGTCAATCCTAATGTTCTTCCTTTAATTAAATAAACCAATATATTTAATTAAAATCCTAATGTTCTTCCTTTAATTAAATAAACCAATATATTTAATTAAAATCCTAATGTTCTTTCTTTAATTAAATAAATGAATTTATTTAATTAAAATCCTAAAGTTCTAACATCCTCTCATTTGATTTAAATAAACCCAAATATTTAAATCAAATGTCATATATCAACTAATTTCACCTCAGTTAATTAATCCTAGATTAATTAACTCCTAACACTAATCCCCTATTCATCTAGCTTTTAACTCCACCCTAGGCTAAGTCAACCTTTGTCAAATAACCAAGTTGCACATGTAAATCAATTTATTTGATTTACTAAATTACCCTATTTTCATTCAAAAAATAGCATATTCTTTAAATATTCCACCCACTTGACTTTTCCCTCCCAAAGGACTTTTGTCCTCTTTATGAGCCACCTTGGCATTAAAGGATCTTACATGTCCTCTTTCTTGAGCCAGCTTTACATTAAGGGATCTTACACCTCCTCTTACACAAGCCACCTCTTGGAATTCATTCCTCTTACACATTCCATCTACCCAAATGTGCTCACACATGTGTGAGCACATCTCCTCTAAGATTCGCTAGCATGTTGACAAGTGGCATCAGCCATTGGTCCAAATTTTAATCCCACATTCTCCCCATTCTTCACTCTTCAACCCTTCTTCCTTATAAATAGAGTCCTTCTCTATTGATTGAGAATCCACAATTTTATGCAAGGTTATTATTCACAATATTGTCCAAGTTAGCATAGCATTTCTCCATCATAGCTAGGTTCTTGCCATTTTGTTCATCACACATCCATCATCAAGCTTATCAAGGGATTGGGAAAGGGCTATTTTCCACATCAAAGTAGCACCAATCCACTATGGGATAGGTATGAACATGCTTTTTTACATGCTTGCATTGGTTTTTTTCATCTTTTGTTGTTTGGTTTGCATTATTAAGTATGTTTGAATATTTCATAGGGATGCTTGTTCTTGTTTGCTCAATGTGACTAACCATGTTAATATTTGTTTGTTGTTGAGTGAAGTATAAGGAACACCATCCACAATATATTTAATAAAATATCACATTATTATATAATTGTTTGAATGTTTTGTAATCTTTTAAGATTTGTTTAAACTTAATACTTATAACTCTTTTAGATTAACATTTAGTAATTATGCTCTTGTTTAAGTCTTATAAAAATGATTTTTATTCTTATAATTTTTTTAAAATGATATAAAAATCATTATTATTAACTTTTTTAATTTATTGTTAAGTGTTTACACTCCTCTTTAAATTATTATGTTATTTGTATTTTTATTAAGAATTTGTGTCTTTCTTTGAATTATTTTTATGTTCAATAAATTGTTAATGTTGGTTTAATCTTAGACTTTACAACCCTTGCTAATGTCCATTACTTTAACTTAAATTAGAAATCCTCGAGAGTGATGACCTTAGCCACATATTGTCTCAATACAATATTTCAAACTAATCAAACAACTAAGAATGAGAGATGAAACCTCATAGCTAGTAGAGATGAAATAAAAAATTTAAACATTTTTTCTTACTTTTCACTTCTAGGCACTTTAGGGTTGGGTATGGGGCATGGCATGGTGTGTGGTACACACACCCCTTCGTTTTTCATGAATTGAAATGTTTTATAAAAACATGCAAATATATGATTTTTGTTGGGGATTCCTAGAAGTCCCCTAGATGGTTAAGGGATGTCTTAGACATCCCCAACCATCCCTATAATGTCTAGATGTCTCCTACCATATCACAAGCATTTCATCTTTTTGTGAGCCATTTTGGAGATATTTAGAGTTTTTGAGAAAAATATGGACAATTTTGGAAATAAACTTTTCTTAAGCTTAGACTAGTAATCCATTAAAATAAAAAATAGTTTAGATTAATTAACTTTGTTATATGGGATATGATGATTTGATAATTTAGAACAATTCAAATGAATATTTTATAATATGTAATATTTTTGAGTTATGAATTTGATGTTTATGTTATAGTGGGATGAATTTGGAGATTAATTACATTAAATTTAATCAGACGATTAATTACTGAGCATTATTTTTTAAATTTTAGAGAGTAATTTTCAACATTAATTCATTTACAAGAATTTATACTAATATAAAGTACCTAACTTCTACCACAATGAAAGTGTAGTATTTTCCCCATACACATTCATGTCATCCTTGCCCTTAGGATTTATAATATTTTGGGTGGAAGCTTCTATTTAAATTTGATTTGGCTCAATTAATCAATACTTGGTACAATTATATATACACACACACACACAACACATAATTTATTATATATTAAAGATACTTAATAGTTCCACTTATTTATATGAAATTTGGTTTTAATAAAAGATTAAATATAGATGTAATTTTGAAAATTATATATCTATACATTTTGATTTATATTTTAGATCTAAGATGATCAAATTATTGTTTATGCATTACCTAACATAAAAAATTTAATTATACTCTTAAAATAAAAATCAATAACATCATAATTTAAACAATAAAAAACAATATAATTAATTAATCTTTAAATGAATATTACAAATCAATACATAATCCAAATAAAATGTTTTTAAATAAAAATATATATCTATGATTTTTAAATTTTCAAAATCACTAATTAAAAGTAAAATTGAAGAGAAACCATTTTATTTACACTTCAATAGACTTGTTTTTAATAATTCAATACATAACACAAATAAAATATTTTTATAGAAATAAGTACATCAATAATTGTTAATATGTTAAATCAATAATTAAAAATAAAATTAAAGTAAAACTAGTTTATTTAGATTTGGATAAGTATGTTTGAACACAATGAATATTATGAAGGCTTTATACATCTTTTAGTTGTATTTATTTATATTATGTATTGAATTGTTTTTTATTAGGGGTAAAAAGCAGGTTTTGATGGGATCCTGAAACCTAGAACAATCAAAGGCAAGTTGCTAATAGAAAATAATCAGCAAATCATTAGCAACCAAACAACAATAGCCATCAAAGATCTGCAATACAACACAGGCTGCAAACAACAAGAACAAGCAAGGGCCTAAAACCCTTTTACATCCTGGTTTTATCCGAGACTAAAAAACTTTAAAAAGATAGCCAAATTAAGAGGCAGGCAAGTTGGAAACCATAAATGAACATTGAACCCTCCTGCACCAACCAGGCAATAGCAAACCATCTACTCAGGAAAGACATCACTGAAGTAGCTCCAACTCTCAACAGAACTAGTAAAAGAAGGGAAACCAAGATTCCCAATCAAATCAACCAGCCTATCCAATTTCTCATCCTCAATATAAGAAGCACATGGTTGAGCCAAGGAAGAAAACATCCCCATACAAACAACAGTTTTGCACCAACACCCCACAAATTTGCTACCCATAATCTCCCAATAACACCTTCCCACCAGGGGTACCAACCCATCCTCCACCTCAAAAGGAGGGGGCTCACCTCCAATAGAGAGGATGAAATGAAACCCAAAACCTTTGAAAACACCTCTCTCCTCCTTACACAAGCAACACTTCAACCAATATAAAGGAGGAGAACTACCGAGTAACACAACAACTACCAACTCCACCTCAATAGAAGAAGGATCCACCTCGAAAGGAATAGTCTCCCCCTTAATAGAAGACTGAAGTTGAAGATCCCAATAGAAAGTGAAATCAGAAAGGAGGGAAGACACCTCATCCCAAGCATCAAGTATAGGAGAGAGGAAGTAGGGAAATTTTTGAACAAAGCACCCTGTTGGGACCAAAAAAAACACCATAAGCACAACCCAACCAGCCGCAAAAGAACCACCATCTGCACACCAAAGAACCAAAATAGGCAGCCAACCAATCCCAAGGAAAGTAGAGGCAAACTGGGCCCAAAAAGGAAAAGGAAGCCCCCACAAGAAGGACATTAAGAGAAGGCCAAGCCATGAAGCCCCCAAGCTACCCCAACACGATGGTCAGAGCCAAAGATAAGCCAAATCTCCACAAAGCCAACCCACAAGAAACACCAACAGTCCACAAAAGGGAAATTAGGAGCACCCACACACCCAAGGCGAGAAAAACCACCACAACACCACCACAAGGACAACATAAAAGGGATAAGGGAAACCAAAAAGGAACCAATTAAAAAAAAAGCTAGCAAAGAAATCCCCCAAGCCATCCCATTACACCGAATAGGACCAATAATCAGCCAGTCTTCCAACCAATCCACCTCACAAGAGAAACCCCCACAACCACACACCACCAAATTCCTCCAAGCAAGACCAGGGATGCAACAGGCTCCACACTAGACCCACAAAAAATCAGGGGAAAGCAAAAAAGAAAACAAGACAACAGAGCAGAGGGTCAAAATAAGCAAAGCAACTCCAAACCTCAAATCCAAGCAAGCTAAAATAGAAGCCCCACACCACATAAGAGCAACCTCCAACCGTCACAAGCCAAGAAACAACCCAAATAAGGCATAAGAGGTAGCACCAAGGGTTTTGGAATCATCAAACCTCAGAAACCACCCTTGAGCTACCAACTACAAAACAAGCAACGCCAGACAGGGGGCATAAATCCCACTCGCCAACGTCCAAGCTCCAACTCCAACCACCAAAACTAACTCCCCATCTTCAGCCACAAGAAGAAGAGACAAAGGACCCAACAAGCCCAAGTGAACCCGCATCCTCTGCACCATCTGCATCCACATCTCCTTCACTGCAACCTTCCTCATCTACAAAATTTGAATTGCAGCTTCCCGCCTAACCTCCTGTTGCAACCATTATGTATTGAATTGTTAAAAAATGTAGAAATATTTTAGACTTAAAGTTTGTATTGATCCCAGATTACATGGAATATTACTTATCCAAATTTTCTACTTTCTTAGAGGATCTTAATGTCATCATATGGTTTTATTTTTCTAATGGAGTTTTCTTCCTCTTCACCTTTGTCCATTCTTATTCTATTTTAGATGGTAGGGACAAACCATTGTTGTTTTCTACATTCAAGTTTCCACCATTATCACTGGCTCCTAGAGTAATGATAGAAATGGATAAAATTTTGATGTTTGTGTGCATCGAAATTGATTTCTCCAAGGGGATGAAGATGCCATTGTGAGAACCACTTTTGCTTGCTTAACAGGCTTGAGCTCATGACATTGATTTTGCACATTAATTAGAGAGGGGTGAGGGTAAACCAGGATATTATTTTGAAGTGTAGAGGAAGGGGTAGCATCTTCTTGCTCAGAAGGAGAGATAACATAGTGATGGGATTCCACCTCATCCCACCAAGATGACCTACTGTTGGGGGCAGCCTTGTCCTGATCCCTGCCACATTATGTAGTAGCATGTTCAATTGTAAAAAAATTTCTATACCTGAAGGCAATTTTTTCATAGTCAATTGGTTGACACCAATGTCTATTGCCAACTTTGAGAAAAATACCTGCTGGGAGACCTTTTGTAACATCAATTTTAACACAAAGATGAGCAAAAGTCAATTTTTCATAATTGATTGTTTCCTTTGAGATGATGTGGTATTTTCCCAACCCGTTGCCAATTGCCTTCAAACAGTCAATTTCCTAAAATTGTAAAGGAAGGTAAGGCAAATGAATCCACAAAAAAGTAGAAGAAAAAGTCTTTGTTCACGGATCGAAAGAAGGGAACCAAGGTTTCATGCATAAGAAGTCTCCTTGGAAGAACCAAGGCCTAGTATAAAGAATCATTTCTTTATCTTATATAGATTCAAATTCTAGTATGAAAAAAACTTTTTCGTATAGATAAATATTAACTTCTTCCTCTAGATAATCTTTCCAGTTCAAACTTGCCTAGGAATGGAGATTAGACAGTTTTGACCATACCTTCATAAATTTTCATATAAGGGCATGGGCTTGTAAAAAGTTTTCTTTGTCACCAGCAAAGCCATCCAAAAAAAATTCTGGGATAGTCGAATGGTGCATAGAGAAAGGTGGACTATGAGTTTCCCTACCATGAGGAAAGGGCGGGTTGGAGGGCACAAACCTAGGCTATGTCAATGGACCTGCACTTCTCTCTGAAACTAGGGCTTCAACACAAAGGGCATCCTTGTATTTTTTGTTGGGATGACCAGCCTCCAATAACCCTGCCAATCTACTTGTAATGTGTGAAGGCCATGCAAAGGTCTAAAATCCCAAAGGCTCGCCTCCTTTAAAGCCCACAAAATAAGTAGCAAATGGAAGAGCAGAGGCCCACATAGTTAAAAAATGTATAGGAATGATGCAAGAGCATCCAGTGGTGTAAGGGAAATCCTGCATCACCCAAAAATATGCTTTCCATTTATGTTTCCTTTGTTAGTTTTTTGTATATGTTTTTACATTTCTAGATTTCGTTGAATAAGAGTTCTCAACTTTCAGAACTATTTTTCTACTTTTTCTGCTCAACTGCTATTTTTAGTAGTTTTAAATTTGAAGGCATGAGGAGGAAAAAATTTAAGGGAAGGTTTAGGACAGAAAAATAAGCACATTGGTGAAAGAATCAGGTCAATATCATTCACAGTTTGAAAGTTATTCAAGTTTCAATTTTTGTTTTTTGCCCTAAAAAATCTTTTGAGTCTAGTTTGAGGCACTAAATAGTCCTGTATGGGCCCAAAAATTTTTAGAAATAGAAAATTAGGTTCTTAACACGTTCTTCACTCTGAGACCTTTCCAACGGTTCAAACGGTTCAAAAAACAGAATCTCGGATCAAAAGTTATGGCTTATGGAAGTTGGCCCATTTTTAGAAAATTGCCAGTTTTTGAATTAAGACTCAATCTTTGAATTTCAAATTGTATTTTTTAGCGCCAAACTGCTAAAACTCATAACTCGAACGTTTTCTAGCTCCATAATGGAAAAGGATCTATTTATGGGGGGGTTTCTAATTTTTTATAGCTTTTTGGGGAAAAAGTTTGCATGCTGCGAAAGGGGAACTTCTGTAATTTCTATAATTGACATGTATTGAAAAGCTCAAGGATTTGAGATCCTCTGCATGTAAGAATTCCATTTTTATAAATAAAATATTATTCTCTATTTTGTGTGTGTTATTCTGTGTCTCGGGTTAGCACCCTCATCAGGTGGTATCAGAGCGGGTTTTCTTGAGCATGTGGATAGATTGTCGATTGTGGGGCGGTTCGCACCAAGATTGTGGTTGTGGGTTCGAAATATTCAAGATACCTCCAAGAGTGATGCTTGGTAGGCATGGTGGTGCCAGAGGTGGAAGAGGTGGAAAAAATGTTGGTGAAAGAGATCCATTGGTGGCCAAGGGTTTTAGAGCCCTCCAAAGACAAATTGATGCATTGCAGCAACAGATGAGAAGAGGGTTAAACCCGGGAAGGAGAGGAGAAAGTGAAGATGAAGAAGAGGTGGAAGATTCAAATGTAGAAGAGGAAGAAGAAGCGATTGATCAAGATCAAATGCAGCTGATAAGGGCCATTTCGAAGATCAGAAAAATATTTAGAATAGAAGTTCCCAGTTATTTCGAAAGACTGAACCTGGAAGAGTTGATCGACTAGATCAACGAGCTAGAAGAGTATTTCAAGTATGAAGAAGTAGAGAACGTAGATCATGTTAAGTTTTCAAAAACAAAGCTGAAGGGCCACACAAAATATTTGGTGGAAAGAGGTCTAGTTAGAGAGAAATTGAAGAGGAAAAGGAAAGATCAGTAGTCGGGATCGCATGGTGGAGAAACTGAAGAAGCAGTTCATACCAGTGGACTATGAGTTAGATCTGCTAAAGAAATTACAAGGATTGAAGCAAGGAATTAGATCTATGAAAGAATACACAAAAGATTTTCACAAGATCATTAGAATGGGCCATGCAGAGGCCAACAAGGAGAAGGTAGCATGTTATCTTAATGGGTTACAATCGAGCATTCAAGAGGAGCTAAGTCTGGACCACCATTGAGGATTACTAGTTTGCTTTGAAAGTTGAAGAGAAGCTGAACAAAAGATTTGACAACAAGAAAAAAGGATGAGGAGGTCAAAGCGAAAGGGGCAGTGGAAGATCTTCTAGAAGCCAAAATGAGGATGAAAAGAAAAATGGAGATGTGGGTACCAACCGAAGCCAAAAGAATGATAACTTCTACCTCCCTCATGATCAAAACAGTGGTGATCAAAGAGGTAGAGGACAAGGAAGATCTGGGCCAGGACCCGGAAGAGGTGGCTTCAGAGGCACTTGTTTTTAGTGTGGTGAAGAAGAGCATCGAGCCTATGAATGTCCACAACACCAAAGAAGGACAGATAGAAGGCCAAAAGGTCATGGAAGGGTTACACATGTAGATGAGGAGGCTCAATCTGAGCATTCAGATGATGTTGAAAGGGGAGAAGCCCTAGTGGTTAGAAGAGCCCTGGTGACTAAAGAGAAGGAGCCAAAATAGAGGAAGAACTTGTTTCACACAAGGTGAAAATGTGAAGACAAATGTTGTGATGTCATTATTGATAGTGGGAGCACTGATAATATGGTGTCAGAAGAGATGGTTTCAAAGTTGAAGCTGAAGAGGGAAAGGCATCCACATCCATATCGGATTGCCTGGTTGTAGAAAGACCACAAAGTTTTGGTCAATGAGTAGTGCCTAGTAAAGTTCAAGATTGGGAGCTACCGTGATGAGGTACTTTGTGATATCATCCCCATGGACACATGTCACATGTTGTTGGGGAGGTTGTGGCAGTTCAACAAGCGAGTTATTCATGATGGCCATGCAAACACTTATTCACTGACGAAGGGTGGAGTCCGCCATAAGTTGAAACCCTTGAAGGAGGCTGAAGAAAAGGTATGCAGTAGTGCTAGAGTTTGTTATGTTGATGGAAGGAAATTTTTAGAAGGCATGAAGCATGAGTGTATGTGTTATGCATTGATTCCTAGAATGGATAAAGAGGATAGTGAGAATGTGCTAGTAGAAAATTTTGGATTATTGAATGAGTTTTAAGATATTGTTTCTGATAATGTACCTGAAGGTTTATCACTAGTGAGGAAGATCAATCATCAGATTGACTTGATCCCTAGATCCAACTTGCCAAATAAGGCAGCTCACAGAATGACTCCTGCAGAAAATGAGGAGTTAAATAGACAAGTTCAAAAGTTGTTGAGAAAGGGTTTGATTCAAGAGAGTTTGAGTCCATGTGTGGTACCTACAATATTAGCACTGAAGAAGGATGGGGAGTGGAGGATGTGTACAGGATCCCAGGCCATGAACAAGATAACAATCAAGTACAAATTTCCCTTGCCAATGATGGATGACCTAATGGACTGTTTGTGTGGAGCGCAATACTTCACAAAGATTGATCTAAAGAGTGAATATCACCAAATCTAGATTCTTGAGAGAGATGAATGGAAGACCACCTTCAAGACCAAAGAGGGCCTATACAAGTGGTTAGTCATGTCCTTTGGGCTAACCAATGCACCAAGCACATTCATGCGGCTCATGAACGAGGTACTGAAAGAGTTTTTAGGGAGTTTTGTTATTGTGTATTTAGATGATATTTTGATATTCAGTAAGTCCCTGGGTTAGCATTCAATGCATATTCGTAGAGTCTTTGAAATTTTGAGAGAAGAGAAATTGTTGATTAAATTGAAGAAGTGTAATTTTGTGAAGGAGTTAGTGTACTTGGGGTTTGTTGTCTCGACGAAAGGTCTCAAGATGGACCCAAAGAAGGTGAAGGCTATTTTGGAATGGCCTACCCCAAGAACTGCTACTGAGGTGAGATCTTTCCATGGTTTGGCCAAATTATACAGAAAGTTCATTTGAAACTTTAGTAATATTTGTGCACCCCTAACTAAAACAATGAGAAGGGATAGAAAAGAGTTCAAGTGGAGCATTGGAGCATCAAAGAGTTTTGACCTATTGAAGCACAAGGTGACAGAGCAACTAGTTTTAGCCCTCCCAAATTTCAATAAGGTGTTTCAGGTGGATTGTGATGCCAGTGAGTGTTCCATTGGAGTAGTGTTGAGCCAAGAAGGTAAGCCCATTGCCTATTTCAATGAAAAGTTAAATGATGCAAAAAGAAAGTACTCTATATATGATCATGAATTTTATGCAATAGTTCAAACATTAAAGAAATAGAAGCATTATCTGTTGCTGAAGGAATTTATTTTGTTTACTAATCATCAAGCATTACAATATCTGAATAGTTAAGGGAAATTAAATCAGAGGCATATGAAATGGGTAGAATTTTTTGAGAGTTATACCTTTGTATTAAAACATAGGAGTGGGAGGTCGAATAGGGTTGCAGATGCCTTAAGTAGGAGGAAAACGTTGTTGACAAAGATGCAAATTGAAGTAGTTGGGTTCAATGAACTCAAAACATTGTACCCTGAAGATCATGATTTTGTAGAGGCTTTGAAAGCTTGCAAGGAGCCTATTATAGTTGATAGGACGAAGTGGCTGGATTTCATAATCCAGGATTGCATGTTGTTTAAGGGAAGTCAATTGCGTATTCTGAGGAGTTCCATGAGGGAGAACCTAATAAAAGAGAAGCACAGTGGAGGAATGGCAGGACATTTTGGTCGAGATAAGACCATTTCCATTATCAGTGAGCATTATTATTGGTCTTAGTTATTGTTGACGCCAAAATTTGATGAGGTAACAGTGCCTTATGGGAAAATTAGTTTAAGGGGGACCTTTTGCGCTAAACTGAGTAACCTCCAGATTTTTAGAAAAGTTGACTTCTTCTATAATAGGGGTTGGAAAGGGAAAAGGAAGCATATATAATAAAAATGAAGTCTAACCTAAGGCGATGCACCAAGACTTAATTATAGGCACAATAAATCATAGATCTATGGGCCTGAATGGTGTTGTAGTGTTCCAGAACATTAGAGACTCAAGATGATAGCATAGACAATTCATTTATTGACATAAAATAGCATTGCATTCATTCTTACTGCCAAGAAGAGTCATTAAACATGATCTAGGTAAGCAAACTTGCATTCAACATATATAGAAGTTCTTAAATGAATCATCCAGACAATAAAAAACATAGTTTACAGTTTGATCAAATAGCATTAAAAAATAGAAAGGCCAAACAATTGGCACAGTTTGAGAGTTTTTTTCAATCCAATAAAATAACAATAAAGGTCTAGCGTCTTTAACTAAAACTAGTGTTTTCCTCAAATTTTGGACCCCTTTTCTCATCATAGAGAAAAGTATATATAGTAGGAAAACCTCCCACCGCTTCAGAGAGCAGCAACAGAAAAGATCTTGCAATCCCTAGCAATGATGTCAGAATCAAAATATTCTCTAAGCCATTGCAATAGAAATGATCAAGAACCAAGCATCCGGTCGTCCCAGGTACAGGTGCATCCTCTGCAAATGATGGCGGTGGTCCCAGAAAGGCCTGATCAGACAAGTGTCACCACTTGTGCAAATAATTATGACACGCAGTGACTAATAGCATTATCCAGTTCCTCTGGTCATTCACCTGAATATGAGATCTACTGGTTAGGCACATGGCAGCCTTTCGCTGCCTGTATGAACCTCTCTACCCTTGCTGTTGAGGACTTGCGTTAATGCTACACGTGTCAAATGAGTGGAGCCTTCACTAACAATGGAGCGAACGATCGTTAGCCAAGCACAACAAAGACGCGTGGCAACATTTCACTGCCCATGGTTGTTACTCCATCTCTACGCTGAAAGATGTGGGAATGGAAAACATGTAGCAAGTATACACTGCAAATAACAACCGTGGTGCTTGCCAGAACTTTTTAGGAATGAGGGCTTCATGGCAGCCTTTCGGAGCCTAACGAGACAACAAGAAAAATGACCAAAAGAATCTCGTAGCTGCAACACATGGAAGCATAGCAAAGTTTGCTAGGATGTGAAAGGAACGTCGAGACTCAGAGTTGCGAAGAGTAGACATGTGGAGCGGTAGAGAAAAACCTTGATAAAAGGCCGAGTTAACTTTGCGAAGCGCGGGCCGACGCATAGAGGAAAAATACAGCCGAAGGGAGCTAGTTAAATATTTGTTAACAAATTTTGGCGACTATCAGGGGCGTTTTGACTAAGGAACGAAGAACCCAAAATTTCTCTGGTTTATAGGCCAAAGTGCCATTTCATTAGATAATGGAGTTAGAGATTGGAAAGAGTCGCCTGCAGAGGCGACCATTCATCCTTCACTGGCTTCACCATGCTGCGCAAATTCTCCTATGCTCCACTTAGATCAATAGTTTCTTTATGAGGTAGCACATTAGGTAAACTGGGCCTTGCTTCATAATGAAATAGCAGTTGTGCAAGCAGATGAATGACTCCCTCAATTTCAATTGCTGTGGGAGGATCATTGAAATCCTTAAAAGCCTTCAGATCATTTTCCTTCTCTTCTATCATTTTTGCAATCTGCTCGGCCATGGCAATAAAGTTATCTTCAAGGAACAGGACGAAAAACCCATCCCATTTAACTCAGAGAAACTCCTATGTATGCTATCTAGTGTCTTACTCAGAATAGTCATGATCACTTTAGTGAATTGGAAGGTGGAGTAGCAATGGATGAACTTATTTTTCGTTTGAGCAGCAGCATCCCGATCTTCAATACCCGCTCTGGCAAGGCTCTCATCAGAGACCGAGTATAGCTTGGTGAGCAGATCTTTTGCTTCTGGAACCTTGTCCAAGATGAACTGTGGGAACTACTCAATCATATCATGGGCCTCCTGGCTCAACTTTGATGCCTTGGCGATGAATCGGAGGGTAGGCTACAGTGTTAGGTAAAAGGATTTAATTTTTTTCTAGTGAGAAATGTACAATTGCCTAACCAGCGGAATGATGTCTAGCTGTGTAGTGGGAGGAAAGAGAGAGCTTTTAAGAGAAGCAATTTCTGCATCTTTTGAAATAATGGCTTCAGCCAATTCTACCCTTTTCTTTTTCTCGGATGCTAGCTGTTCCGCAAAGCTGCTCATTTTTTTATTCCAATTCTCCTCAGCTTGGGAGTGATTTGCTAAGTGCTCATCTAGAGAAGACTTTGTATCTTAGAGTTCTTCCTCTATTTGAACTTTTAGGCCTTTAAATTCAACCTCTTTCTCTTGTATTTTCTGCTCATATTGAGCCTGTTGGTGCTCCAACGCTTCATTTTTCTACGCCATTCCTTGGCTATATTCAAGGCGAAGTCACTCTAGTTCTTCATTCTTTAGTTGTAGATTATGTTTTACATCCTGATTCTTAGAGCATAGCTCTTTTATCATGGCAGGGTTAGTGGACTAAGTCTTCACAAGTTCGCCCTGAAGTTTGTTCCTCTCATCTTTTGCTGCCAACGCCCTTTCGGTCATACGGGCAACATCCACTTCTAAGGATTTCTCTTTCTTCTCCAAAAAGCTAACCTTTTCCCTTACTGCTTTAAGATGGTCATCCTTCTTCTTTAGCTGGCAACCAATTTTAATGAAGTTGAAAGTGACTACCTGTTGTGTTTCCTCCATGATTTCAACCTTATCTTGCGATCGGGCCACCTTCATGTCGAGTCTTACCGCATATATCTCATAGTTTTTTGGGTGCATTTCTTCCTAAGGCTTGCTTACCCTCGGGTACATGGTCGCAAAATTTAATTCTTGTCAGGCCTCATCATAAAGAGCATGTATTTTTGGTTCAACAGAAACGCTGTCATCTTTTACCCTACGCTTTTGCATTCTACTTGTACGTGCCTCCCTTTCGCAATCAATTTGTGCTATAAATTCGACTAGTGATGAAACTAGTCCACTTGCAAAAGGAGCACCAGAAGGTAGGGCATAGGGATAGATAACCTTCATAGGCGCAAACATGTGTTTCTTATGGAGAGTGATAGTTTGTCAGGATAAGTGGAGCACGTTCCATAGTTTGGTTTGAGGCCCAATAGCAGGGCTAGTCATTTGTAATGACTGAATTGGAGAATTAGCCATAAGACTCATTGGTTGGGATGGTGGAGGAGTTGTCAATGGGGTGTTAGCCTGTTGTGATGGAAGATGATCTACAATAATAGTGGAAAAATAAGGGGCACTCATAGGGGGTATGCTTTATGAAAACAAGGCGAGGAGAGTCTGAACTGCAGCAATGGGTGTAAGGGTCTATGGAGGATTAAGGAAAAGCGGAGTGGTTTGCAAAAATTGGGCAAAACCTTCTAAATATGTTGGATTAAAAGTGGAAGGCAGAGGGCCAACACTCATGGTAGGGATCGCTAGTGAGGTAGGGGTAGATACCAAGGAATAAGAAGCAAGGGAAGAAGGAGTAAATTTTACCTGTTGACTGGTCGATGGCGGCTCCAAAATCGTCAGTAACTCCTCCTCAGCCTCAAACTTCTGGATAGTTGCAAGCACTTTTCTTTTGGCGGGTTCTTGCGAACCTTCTCCGATAATGCTCTTTGTGCATTGTCGTTTCGTGGGTGGAGTCCCTCAAGCTTCGACAGTTATTGATGTTTGCTAAAGTGATAATCTGGCTGGTTTAGCAGCCCAAGTGAGCATATGCGAGCCCCTTGATATGTTAAAGTGCACATTTGTGGCCACATAGGCGGGCTATTCGAGGCCTTTTTCCTTTGGCACAGAGGAAGCCGATGTCTCCGCTTCCTTCTCTTGATCTTCAGACTCTTCCTCTGGGTCTCCACTCCTATTAATACTAGAGCTCAGGCTGGGGTGGCCCTCCTTCCACCATATTTCAAATTCTTGGTCATCCTTCAGATTGTTGTAAGGGGCATCCAATTGTGTTGTTTCTTGGTGATACTTCCAGAAAGCCTCTATTTTTTCTTCACTCCATTCTTCATCCTTCTTCAACCTATTGTACATGTCGCGCTCCATGTGGACATTATCTTGGGCCACCGCCACAACAAAGTAGAACTTGTTCCATGGCCCTCTAGTAACTTGCGTAGGAATACGCGCCAATTCAACAAAATTTTCATCTTTGTCTGCCCGTAGGTTATGCTGCTTCTCTCAGTAAGGTTGGGGAACATGTGTAACTCTCATGTGTGGCTCCGACAAGTCATCAAAGGGTTGTATTCCCATTTATCATTTACCAGTACAAACCCTAGATAAGCCAGTTTATCCTCCAATAACTAGTCTAATTGTTTCTTTATCAAAGTTACCGACTTGAAATTCTTCAGACAAGAGAAGAATCCCTTCTTGACACTTTTGTTGTTACAGAAGGTAAAATCAATAATACACACCTATCGAAACATTTTCAGTGCGAGCACTCTATCTGTGACACAGGCTGGGAGTAGGAAAGGTTTACCAGTAAAGCCTCGCATCTGGAGAATCATGAAATCCTTGCCTAAGAACAAGTCACAAGTGAGAGTGAAACTCTGCATAAATCCAGTCTGCTCCTTGTCGAGTCTAATTATGTCACCCTTTTTTATTAAATCATGCAAGATCAGAGCTATGAAATAGTTTGAAAATGCATAATAATCATATGATGCGGAAAGAAAAGGTGTCCATGTGGACACCGGCTTCCTCTTCCCCTGCTCATCAAAAATTGATAATTGAAAATATCGGGCAAATAAATCAGGGTTTTGATGCAGAAACATGTGGACTAGGAAAGAAGGAAACCTAAATTTTGTCTCTGTCAGGTAATTCTTTATTTGTCATATCATTTCCTCTACCATAAACTCAACAAAATCATACCAAAAAGTATCATACTGCTTGCGAAATTGGAACGCTGGTCCTAGTTGACAAGTATCCGCCCTCTCATTGGAGTCTCGGCCGCACACAAAAGCTAGCATGGACATGGCATCCTGTAGATCCTCATGTAACACACCGCGCGACAACAGAATACTTGGCAATTTAGTGGCCGGGATGCCTTTCCTACCAATTTCCTCCAACAAGAACTCTGAGTTCTTTTTCATCGCCCTCCATGTTTTCTCTGCTTTGCTAGGATAAATGGACTCAATGTTCTCTCTTCTTTTACTTGGGTTTGGGATGCATAGCATATGTCAGATGGCCTGTGAGGTGATGTGAATTCTTAAGTTTCGGCCCTCGATGTAGTGGGTATTAGGGTTATAATGCTGGATGGCAGTGTCAACTATCTCCGAGCAGTAGTGCACCATCGAGACCATGTATTGAGGAAAACCACTGTACCAATTTTTTTTTGCTATAGATTGGTCTACCTTTGGTGCCGTCAACCTTGCACAGACTGCTTCTCTTAAGGATTTAGGGTTTTTTGCGAGCCGTGGATCGTAGATATTATCCCATTTCTCTTCAACCCTTTTTTGGTTTCTGTAATTTTTGGGCCTTTTCAGCTCTTCTATATAGGCCCTCTTTGGATTGCTTGGTATACCAGTCATAGCATACACCAAATACTCATAGACATATACATCTTTAGACGATCGTATGGCTATAAACAACTCCTAGCTAATTTCTTCTTGCATTGGCTGAGATGAACTCTGTGACATTTTTCTTTGGATGAAGACCTCTGCAAGTTCTTGGCTCTGCAATTTTCCTCGGCTCTGGATACACAAAAGAAGAACAACTCTACACCTCTAGCTTTGGCGTTTGCAAAAAGTCTTTGAATAATAATCCTTTTCATGCAATATTTGGCAATCTTTCCTTAAGGTGGTAGATGAAAGCATGCCTTTTGCATTTAATTCGGAATATACCCTTAATTTTCCAATTTGTGCAAAATAAACTGCTTGCCATTTTGAGGCGGTAGGAGTTTATTATTAAGTTTGGAAATCATGTGATACACTATGATTCCCTTGGAACTTGAGCTGACAATTTTCTTTCTAACCTTGCGTTAGTATGCACTGGTAATTAATATCTTGGCTGGAATGATTACACCAAAACAAATGATCACGGCCTGAAAAGATATGAATATTGCATTGGGCTTTGGGAAACGCTTGTAAGATGATACAATTGCCTACGACCGTGTGTCTTACTGTCAATGAGCGCCACCTTTGTCAAGCTAATTAATTAGCTCTTATTAATCTAGCACGCATTGAGTTGTACCTTGACAGATGCAACTAGCCCAGAAATGTGAGCAAACACAAGCACACATTTCAAGTTGGCAACTAGCTATTATCACGTTTTCTCAAAATAGATTAGCATGCGTCTTGCCATTTTTTCTATAAATAGGCCAATAAGTAGTGAGGAAATCATACTTAGCATTTGAGCAGTGATAGGTTGGTAGTAGATTTTTAAGCAAGTCTTCTCATAGGTTAGGTATTAGGTAAATTTCAGCATTGGCTCAAAAGCATAGAAATAGTGTCAGAATCATGGACACTCCAGTTCGTTTAACCTCATATAAGTTGCAGATGACATTTTTAGGGGAGGTTTCTACTAAGAGGCTAAAACGGATGACCAAGAATAAGCATTCCTTGGTCCTGATAGCCATAAAATGGGTTTTGGGTAAAGACTGCATAGAGTATGAGGACAAATATTGGGTGAACACTAATATATGTTCTCACTTTGTGGCATCCATGTTAGACATCAATGTCCCCCGGCCTCTCATCCTAAAACTTGTTAAAGAAATGTTTCCCAAAAAATACCTGAATGGCCTTGGCGAGGTTGTTGCTCATGCTGCATATGGAGTAGGTATGCTGTCAGCCATTGACCTTCGTCGTTTTATCAAAGAAGAAGTTGTAGTCGTTTGGCTTCCGTTCCTCAGTGGATTCTGCCTTCAAACACACGACGAGCATCAACAAAGGGTTACCCAGGCCCTACATTTCCTATTCCGTAGCTACAACATGATACCTTTCTACGATGTAGATTGATATACTGACCTCAGGACCTAGTATTTCCCCCGGCAATGGTAGTTGTGCCGAATGATGCTGCTAGTGTTGCTGAAGAACCTACTGACAAGGAAGAGGTGGATGTTGTTGTTGATGCGTCAATTGCTACCTCTCGTGCTATTGGATGAAAACCCCTTTCTGCTCCCAAAAAATATCTCCCTGTTTTCTCTATTTCCCATTGTTGCCTAGACTACCTACCTAATAGTTGTATATAAGCCTAAAAAAAGGCTATCATATTGCATATATAATAGCTTGAATACTTGTATATTTTGGATTATGGCTTCCTCGCCATTTTTACAATGTAAAGAATATATATAAATAGATATATATCTTTTTAAAGAAAATTCATGCTCTTTCCTTCATCATGTATTTCAGTTTTATGGGATCTAAAACTTTCAATCTGTATTTCAGTTTTATGGGCTCTTTTATAGCATATGTGTTACTTCTTTGCACATGGGTATGTTTCATGTAAAGCAATCCTGATATTCTACCCTCCGTAATAATGGGTTAAATTCAAAGAAGCACAAACCAATTTCGAAAAAGACTGACCAAAGAAAGGAAAATAAAAATAAAGCATATTCGCATATGTACAAAAATAGAGCTTAGTATCTAATAGAATAGCTTGACATGAATCCCATTAATCGGGATTCCTAAGGGTTCTTGTTCCATATTTTCTAGCTCAAAAGTATTATGTTTTTTTGCATCAAATGATTTTAAAGGGTCCCTCCCATAGGCTATCAAATTTACCATGCTGACCTGGCTTAGTAGCCCTTTTATCATACTTTAGTACTAAGTCTCTGCACTTAAGACCTTGGTCAGAAGCCTTCTTGTTAAACCATCGCTTGACCACTTGTTGACGGTTTGTCATGGCTATTAGGGAATTTTCCCTTTTTTCCTATATTTCTAACAGTTTGGCAAGCCGAACTTACATGGCACCATTTTGTTCTATCTCGAGGGATTTTAACAATTGGAGTGCTAGAATTTCTATACATATAGGTAACAACACCTCTTTCCCGTATACCAAATCATAAGGCAAAGTCTTAAGAACTTGCTTAGGAGTTATGCGGTTTTCCCAGAGCACTGCTTGAAAATTTTTATGCCATTCCCTCTAGTGTTCCGAACCAATCCTTTTAAGGAGCTAGACTAGGCTCTTATTTGTTGACTCTGCTAGGTCATTTCCCTGCAAGTAATAATTTGATGATGTCTTAAGGAATATGCCATTATTTAATGCAAAGTGACATACTTTTGTGCCTAGGAAATCTTTGGCATTATTTGAAATGATAGTCTTTGGAGGACTGAACCTTGTCACCAGCTCTTCGAGGAAATCCACAATCTTTGTTTTTGTTACACTCTTAAGTGGAACAACCTCCATCCACCTTGTGAAGTAATCTGTGGCAGTCAGAATCTACTTGTGTCTGGCACTAGAAGTTGGGTTAATCATTCCGATGAAGTCCAGGCCCCATTGTGCAAACGATTCGTCCGCCACTATGGGTTTGTGATGCAGGAGCATCCAGTGGTGTAAGGGCAATCTTGCATCACTCAAAAAATAGTTAAATTTCAAGTTTCTCAATTTTTAGATGTTTTTACATTTTTGGATACCCTTTTTGTCATAATGAAATTCTCAATTTATGGTTTTTATTTTCTATTCTAACGGGTTGAAAGATATTGCGGTTTTAGTTTCCCAGTTTGCACACGAAAATCTTCCGAGAGTTAGATTTGAGGCACTTTGAGGTTCGGATTGGCCCCAAAAAATTTTCAAAATAAGCATAAAATTTTAAACGCGTTCTTGACTTCGAGACCTTTCCAACGGTTCAAACGGTTCACGAATCGGAGTCCCAGATCAAAGGTTATGGCCCCGGGAAGTTGGTGCACTTTTCTAGAGATACAATTGCAAATGTTCTTTTGAAATTTGAACTTTGAGTTGTAATTTTTTGGTGCCAAACCACCTAAACTCAAATTTGAATGTTGTTTGGCTCCAAAATAAAGAGGAGCTCTATTTATGGGCGGGTTTCTAATTTTTGGGTAACTTTTTTGGGGACAAGCTCGTATATTGCAAA
>VDFB02053496.1:0-22149 GCA_007258455.2 Sequoia sempervirens
AAGAACTCTATAGAGTAACACTGGAACCGAAATCTAGCAAGCAAGGAAAGATATTTTTGTCTACTACTGAAACTGGATGAGTCACTGATTGACTCAAGGAATCATGAAAAAAGCGATAGCAGACCTGATGCCTCAGAACACTCAAAAACTCCAAATGGGAACAACCATATAATCTATGAAGTAGCAAGCAATTATTGAATGATGTATTATTGAAAATGAAGTGCAAGGATGCAAGATGCACTCTCCCAACTGCCAAAACATCCAAGTAATTGCCAAACAACTCATCGGGCCAAATATGGACTAAGTGATAAACCTGGGACAAATACAGAAAAAATGCATGAACAACAACGTAGAGCTCCTCAATACCTTTCCAACGCTTCAAACGAGGCAAAAAATGGAGATCATGGCAAAAAGTTATGAGCTCGGAAGCATAAAAAGTACATCTGATTTCAAACAGCAATAAATTTAGTAAAAAAGAAAAATAATATAAAATAAATAGCACCAAATGAAAGTGTGTGGAACCAGCTTTCCGGAAATATCTCGTTTGCCCAATTTTGATACCGTATGCCCAAGTTATGACAAAAAGAAAAAAACTGCTTCTTTAGGGAAAATTGGGCTAGGAGGGGGCATATGAGGGTCGTACGAACATTGAAATCATGTTGACGTTAGTGGTTCACAGGCACAAAATTGACTGTCATATCGTTGTTGCTGCAAAAAATCAGCCCCCCTGCAAAATGAAAAAAAATTGGGCCCCTGGTCCTGTGGGTGACCAGGGGCTGGCGGGCTGGGGCTGGGGGCAGATCCCCTAGTTTTCCATATGACCTGTGCTTGTCCTACTAGGGGCTGGGTGACTAGGTGGGGGCCGGGCGCATATCGCCCGGTGCTGCGGAGGCCCGTAGGGGTTGAGATTGGGTGAGGCGGTGCGTTGGGGGCGCCGCCCGGTGGCCGCCAGGTGGCGCGGTGGTGGCTGCCTGGCTTTTGTGTGGGTGACACACAAAACTAATGCAAATTTTCAATTTTTTTTATATTTTTTGAAGTTTTTCAAAAAAATGCCTCAATCTACGTGCTAGGGAGGCCGTATGGCTCCCAAGACAAAAAATTTTGCATCCCAGATCAACTGCACCAAAATGGACAATTTGACAGGCATTTCTAGGGTTTTGGGATGCTGCGAACGCGATGGTGATGTCTGTTTGAGCCCATAGTATTCCAAAAAAATGGCTACCCCCAGATCTTGTAGAAAGGATTCCTGTGGAAACCCTTACACTTGAAACTCACAAAGAGGCCATATCTTTAGATCACGAACAAGCAGCTGTAGGTCTAGAGCTCTGATACCATGTTAGAAAACCAAGATCACCTGCATGCAAGATGGATACCTATCACATGCAAAAGATATGAAGAACAAAAAACAATGTTCTCTGAACCTCAAAGTGTAAAACAAATTAAGAGAATCAATTATGACAAAAGAGATCAATCCTTATGAAGGAGATCAAGAAAACCTAAATGAAACCCTAGTGTGCACACTTAATAATTAATAATTAATTAATTATTAATGTTCCTAAGTTTAGCTTAAGTAATAAAGAGGAATAAGTGACTTAATTAATTAATTAATATGATATAAATAATTAAGCATAATAACTTATTACTCTAACATTAGCCATTTGACTCCTCCTAAGTCATACTATTTACCTACACCATATAGGAGACGATCTATGGTCACTATACACATTCCTCCCACAAAAAAAATTACTAAATGGGGAGAATTAAGAAAAGAAGTTGTAAATGCAGAAGATGTCACCTCCTGGCTATATAGAGAAGATAATGAAGAACCTCTCTCACTTGCACACATTCCTACAAATCTATATGGAAAAGGTTTCACAATCATGTAGAGCAAGTGATATAATGGACAGAGTGGTTTAGGCTTAAATCAATATGGGAGGATTGAACCAATCTTTGTTTCTTAGTGGGCAAAAGGTTTATGGCTTGGGTTTCAACCAATTTAGATTGGAATTCCTAGTATTGTATCACCCTTAATCAAGGAAGTAAGTGCTTACAAAGATATTGAGACATCTCACGAACCATCTGACCAACACCACAGTGACTCCCCCAACTGAAATGAATATGAGTGGGATTCCCTATCCTCCACCTCTTCCATGGACCTTGACAAGCTATTTGGAGAACTTGACTTAATGTTGAGATCCTCACCAAATCCATTGAATTCTTGTCCACCAAAGAATATGACAAAAGAGGAATGGTTTAAACATTACTATTGGCAATCACTTGATCCTACCTCTTGGAAACCTGATACCTCTAACCAAACCTTAGCATTAGGCCCATTTCTTAATCCACCTATCGAACTAAACCAAAGAGAAAAAGGGACTTAGTACAAGACTTTTGTGACCATATGAACAACTTAGTCCTTACCTTGACTCCATTAAAATTTGATAAATCTGATGATGAAATGCCCTTAGTTTATCCCCAACTCATTGATTGGGATCAATAAGACCCACCGATCTTAGAAATTTTTGAGAATGACAAAGCAATCGTTTAGTTCTTGGGACTACAAGAAGGAATACCTAGCTGTGATCACAAGGTTGGTTTTACCATTGACTTGAACAAAAAATCATATTTTGGGGAATCTTTTCAACCCTCTAGTCGTAAAAACATGAAAAAAAAAGATAAAAAGGACAAGTCTCTAGGTGAAAATCGAAAGGCGACTCTAGACAATGAAAAAGTAAAAATAAAGGATGCATCCGAAGGAGAAAACCTCTTTGAGGCACCTAAGGATGGAGGTTTGAAAATTCTCCCCGTTGCACAAGAAAAGTCACCCATGCTCATTGAAGAATCAATAGAATTCAACATAGGCACAAAAGAGAATCCTCAATTGGTTTATTTTGTAGCGTCATTGACCACAAAAGAGCAGCCAAAATTCCACAACTTCTTTACAAAAAGATAGATAATTTTTTCTTGGTCATATGCAGACATGCCTGGATTGGATCCTAAACTTATTCTACATCACTTTCCCTTACAACTAGGTGTAAAACCAGTGAAACAAAAATTGAGGAAAATGCACCCACAGATTGCTCTACTAGTCAAGGTAGAACTCAAGAAATTGTTAGGTGTTGATTTCATTAGATCAATTGATTATGCATATTGGATTTCCAATCTTGTCCTAGTCACTAAACCAGTAGGGGGCATCCACATTTGCACAAATTTTAGAGATATCAACAAAGCTTTCCCTAAGAATGACTTCCCTTTGCCTAACATAGACATGATAGTGGACATGATAGCAGGGTACGAGATGTTGTCCCTTATGGATGGATTTTCAGGGTATAATCAGATCAGAACTGCAACTGAAGACCAACCCAAGACAACTTTCACATGTCCTTGGGGAACATATTGCTAGAATGTTATGCCCTTCAGACTCAAGAATGCTAGAGCAACCTATCAATGTTCCATGACCACCATTTTTCACGATCTAGTACACACTCTTATGGAGGATTATGTCGATGACCTAATAGTTAAATCCAAGACAAGGGAAGAGCATTTACAAGTTTTAAAGACAAGATATTTCAAAGGCTAGAGAAGTATAAAGTGAGACTCAATCCCAAGAAATGTGTGTTTAGGGTACAATCAGGAAAGCTTTTAGGGTATACCATTTCGAGACAAGGAATTGAAGTGGATCCAACCAAGGTAAAAGAAATCATGTACATGCCTCCACCAAGTAATCTCAATCAACTAAGGAAATTGCAAGGGATATTGCAATCCATCAGAATATTTATAGTACATTTAGCAGATAAGACACATCCTTTTCAACATTTACTTAAGAAAGGGGTACCCTTTGCATGGAAAGTTAGGTGCGAAGAGGATTTTCAACTGATCAAAGAATATCTACTCACACCACGAGTCTTAATGAAACCTATTGAAGGACGACCACTAATTCTTTATATTTCAGCAACCCATTCATCACTCAGAGCATTTCTTGCATAGAATGACGATGAAGTTCATGAAAGGGAAATATAGTATATCAGTCAGACTTTGGTAGGTTATGAGCTCAACTATAGGACCATTGAATGTGCCTGTCTTGCGGTACTATTTGCTACTCAAAAATTAAGGAACTATATGCTAAACCATCAAACAATGTTGATTTCCAAGATAGATCCTTTGAAATATCTTCTAAGTAAAGTAGCATTAATAGGGAAACTAGCCAAATGGGTTATGATACTTAGTGAGTATGATATCCAGTATGTAGAGAGAAAGGCCATTAAAGTACAAGTCATTAATGATCAATTAGTCGATGCACAAATACAAGATCACCCATTAGTTGTAGACTTTCCTAATGAATTTATATTCACAATTGACACAAACACAACATAGAACCTATACTTTGATGGCTCACATATAGATCATGGCTCAGGGGATGGTATACTATTTCTCACACGATAGGGTGATTCCATCCCTAAGTCATTTAGGATTGCGTTTCTATGTACTAACAACATAGCAGAGTATGAAGCTCTAGTGATAGGGTTACACATGGAAGTCAAGTGGAAAATTAAGAACTTACAGGTATATGGGGATTCTCAACTAGTAATCAGATAGGTAAATGATGACTATGAGACTAAGGATGAGAAGCTTGCTCCATAAAAATGCATGGCCGATAGCTTTAATGAGTACTTTGACAAGGTCGAATTTCATCAGATACCTCATGTTCTAAACAGGGCAGTAGACGCTATGGCTACTATTGCATCACTTCTAGATATTCCTAGCAATGTGCCTAAGTTTGAGTTCTTGGTCAAACAAATTTTGGTCCCAACCTATGATATCCCAGATTCTGAGATGGTATGTGACATTGTTGGTCCTGATTCCCCATGGTACAAAGACATCTATGACTACCTTTGTGTTGAAATCATACTCCCTGGCCTTTCAAATAACCAATGTAGGACATTCCTCCCCAAGTCATCCAAATACACCATCATTAGAGACACCCTAATAGACACGCCTTAGATAATACCCTATTGAGATGTCTTGATTCCAACGAAGTAGAAAGAAATCTTGCATGGGGTGCATGAGGGTATATGTGGTTCCCATTCTAGCGGTCCTACCTTAGCTAAAAAGATTATGAGACTGGGTTATTATTGGCCTACTGCGGAAAAGGACTCATATGTCTTTGTAAAGAAATGTAGCCAATGCCAAGTTCATGGAGACTTGATACATGCACCAACACAAGAGCTCCATCCTATAATGTCACCATGGCCCTTCACCTAATGGGGACTTGAACTCATAGGTAAGATCCATCCCACATCATCCAATGGCCATAAGTTCATCATCACCACCACTGAGTATTTTATGAAGTGGATTGAGGCTATTCCATGACATACATTACTGACACATAGATCTCTAAGTTTATCCTGAACTATATCATATGTCGGTATGGTGTCCCTCAGTCCATAATCACAGATAATGGCCACCCATTTAAGAATCAAGAAGTTTTCCATCTTTGCGATGAATTTCATATTCAACATCACTTTTCCACTCCATACTACCCACAAGGTAACTACCAAGCAGAAACATCTAACAAAACTATCATTAGAATCCTCAAAAAGATTGTTAATGATGTTGGCCACGATTGGCATTTATAGCTTAATCCCACCTTATGGGCTTATCGCACAAGCATCCATACTCCCACTAGTGCCACTCCATATTCAATGGTATTTGGTTCTGAAGCCATTCTTCCTATTGAGGTCAAGATTTCTTCCCTCAGGGTATCCTTGAAAGGGCACATTGATGATGAAGAGTACCTAGTATTGAGACTCCATGAGCTAGAATTCCTAGATGAGCGAAGTCAAAAAGAACTAGAAAATCTCCAAGAATATCAGAATTGCCTTTATCATAGCTATAACAGGAAGGTCTTGAACAAAAACTTTGACATTAGTGACTTGGTCTTAATGGAGAACCCAAAGAATCAAGCAGACAGAGAGAACCAAGAAATTATGAATGAAACTGGTTAGGACCTTATATTATTACAGAAGCCTTTGGATTAGGAGCCTATCAACTCTCTACTTTTGAAGGGGAACCATTCCCCTCACCAATCAATAGTGTTCATCTCAAGAAGTTCTACACATAGCTTCTAAAATCCTTATCTTAATTAGCAAAAATACAAAAAAATCAAAAAATTAAAAAAAGGATTACCAAGGTGAAAACCTAGAAAACAAACATCTTGGTAACATAATTTTTTTTAGAAAATTCAGAAAATAGTAAAGAGAAATAATTCGTCCAATAGTGAAAACCACTTTGGTGGCACTTTGGATAATTATCATGGTGAAAACTTGGAAAACAGATGCCATGTGTAGTTGACTCTACTCCTTTGTCTACTATCATTCTAATCTAACATCTGTGTGCATAGTCAACATTCATGTACATACACCCTATCCCTATACAAACTACCTATCCCTATACATATCACTTATCTTTCTTATCCATCACTTATACATAACATTTGTAATAAATGGTAGTCTTTCCCATAACCTGGAGCGATTGACATCGGGTGCATTTCATACCCCCCATTTTATCCTATTCATAATCAATTGGTCTTATAATCGACTGGGGGAAAACACTTGACGTGTGTCATATTGGTTCTTACATTGGCTATGCTGAAGACATAAAACCATAGAAAAATCCAAAAACATCACACAATGTGCTAAGAAAATTCAAAAGCATCAGAAAACTTCAAAAAGTCAAAAAAATCAAAACATGTCGAAAATCCATAAATCGAGTTAGAGTTAGTCCCACTTGTCATTCTTTTTCATTTGTCGAACTACATTGCCTCTACGACTAGACATAGGCAAGGCCATCTGTTGATGTGCCCCTGAGGCATTAGATTAGTTCATTTAGGTTTGTCTATATAAAATCATGACTCAATCAATATTTCAATATAACAAGGTCATTGGTTATGTCGAACTACGAGGTCTCTACATGTATAACTTAGGCAAGGCCATCAAACGATGAGCCCCTGAGGTCATACTAGTTCAGTCCTTTAGTGTTTTTCATAACACACAGTCAATTGTCTACACATCATATCCAATCATGCATCAATCTGTTGAACAAGTCAGCAATGTCTCTAAGTCTTGAAATCAAAAAAATTGCTAAAGTAACAACCAAAATAGATCAACTAATGTCTGCTATAGAATGTGTCCTTCTTGGAAATAGACATCATCAAAACAATCAACTTGTCTCTTATTCGGGATGAGTCCTTCCTAAATACTGATATCAACAAAACAATCTAGGTCTTATATAGAATGAGTCCTTCCTGCATATCAACATTTTCAAATAGTCAACATAGCCTTACACAGGTTATCACATCAATGACATCAGACTCAACGTCTTATACAATACTTGTCTTTCTAAAACCAGGCTTTGTCATGCCTTATACAGATAGTCATAACATCAAAACCAGACTCACAGTCTTATCCGATATATGTATCTCCTGAAATTAGGCTCTATCAATCAATCCTTTTATCAATCAAAACAAATCAAAAAAACAAATCAAAAAAACAAATCAAGTTTTGTCAAATATTTTACTGGCTTTTTGAATTTATGGCTTGTTTATTTTATCATTTCACTTGAATTTATGATGGGAATCCTATTACTAGCTTTCTCAAGGATGTCCCATGAAGGATTTAGAGAAGCAACGATGTATCAGAATTATATTTTCTTTGACTACTGTCTGTCAACTGTCTTTTACATTTTATTTTGATTCATGTTACTAGTTTCCTCAAGGATGTCCCACGAAGGATTTAGAGGAGTGATGACGTCTCATGGCCCATCTTTTATTTTGTTTGTTGTCTATGGTTTGTCCTAACAAAAAGACTAGGGCAACTTGTGCCCTTAGTATGAGTTAACGACAATCCTTTTCTGCAACTGTCTATTGTTAGCAAGTGAATGACCTTGCACACCTTGATCTATGTCATATCATGGTGTTTTTCTCCATTTGTATTATTCCCACCCAATGATGATAAAGTGCAATGCCTTTTGTGATACAATGAAACATCAAAGATTGCTAATACTAACATCCATCTCATTTCTTTTGTTATTTCTCAATCTTTCTTTCCGCACTAACAGTTCTTCTTTCTTGCACTTTGACAGAGTCCTATGACACAAAAAAATATAAATCATCCTCCATATACATTCATGATAGAAACATCATTTCAAAATTATACATCATCAATCATACATACATATTGCATTTGAAATATACAAACATATAGGCATTTATCATATCTAAGACATCATCGCATAATAGACATTTATTATGATAGATTACATATCATAAGAATTACATGTACATAACAAATGTAAATACATAAATCACATTACATATGTATAGCATCACATGTAGAGAGCATTGTACATATAAAATCATATTGCTTGCATACATAACATCCATCAAAGTCATAAATATTAATACATACATCATCACATAGAATCAACATCACATCATAGGCTACATAAACACATCATAAAGTAGATATGATCATCTATCACGTAGGCATAACATGTATAAATAAGTGACTACATAATCAATAAATAGAAACGCATATCATGAGAATCGCTGCCAAAATCATATATATATATATATATATATATATATATATATCCCTCAAAAGTGTCACATCACAATGTCATAATGTATCAATAAATATGGAAGCCCATAGGTTATATGATCATAATACAATGTCTTAGTACATATCAAGAAATGTCCCTATCTTGAACTACACTGCTACCATGACTAGAGTGTGTGGATGAATGATGCCGAGATCCTAATGACCTATGACCTGAATGGGGCCTATCATATGGACCAGCTCTGTGTAGCTACTCAACACCCTTTGTGCTAACTATCTAAGTGTGGGTCCTCATCTGGGACATGTCATTGTGTGCCTGTGAGAAAATCATGGCTCGTCTCTTTGGAGGAACTGCTGCCTCATATAAATCTCAGTAATAAGTGGCCCTCTCCTCGGATCTGACTAACTCTCGAGAAAATGCCTCTACTGGCCCACTACAAAGAGCTCTAATCTCTATAAATATTGTCTTGGTCTCCTATCTCTGAGCTATGGCCTGATCCCTATCCATGAAGACTATGTCCCTCTCCATCTGTAACAAATTTTGCTCGGACATCAAAACCCTCATCTGCTCCTCCAAAGATGCAAGTTGGGCACAAAGTGTAGCAGCGTCAAGATCAACTACCCCTATGTCATCCTATCTCACCCTCTCCACACCATCATCCTCATCCTCTAACTCCTCCAAAATCCTATCTCGGACCTCCTGCTCCTAATCACCCCCCTCCTCTTCATCATCCTGATAGGAACCAAGTAAGCCAATGGCATCAATCTTTGTCTCCTCTTTTCCTACCTCCTCCTCTACATGATCCTCTAGAATGGCATCCTCTGCGACATGCTCCTCATATCTTCCAATCTCAACACACACCTCCTCCTCACCTTTGCCAATATCTAACATGTGAACATCATCCTCCTCCTGTCCCTCCTCGTGGATAGGTGGTAAGGGTGTCCCTTGTCCCCTCCATCCAGACCTCCCTCTCCCACCACCCCGCCGACCACCTCCACCACCATCTCCATCATTTCCACAAACACCTCCACCTCTTTGCCCTCTGCCTCTGCCATGCCTACCGTGTGGTCCTATCCCTCGCCACTGTATCGACACATCCTGATCTGGGTCTGTAAGAAGAATCATCTGGTGCATGACCCACCACTGATTGTATGCCTCAGTGGTACCTAGCTTTGCCAAACCATCTCTCCATCCCCATTGAACTACATATAAGGCATCAATATCTGCCTCGACAATGGCCACTAGAATCTCTGCACCCCATAGTGGGATCTCTTGCGAGGACCTTGCAAACTCTGCCTGTCCTCTAGGCACATCCTGCACCTCTCCAAACTGTCGTAGCACATGATCTGGAAAATGTTTCTCTATATTATGAACATGCGAAATAGTCTACCTAATCAGATACTATTTATGGTAGCAATATGGCAAATGATCATCCTCATCTGACCACTCTGGACATCCCAATTATGGTCTCCATGTAAACTGCACCATGGTATCAATAGCATGTCTGAAGTACCCAGTATCTCCCATATGGTGCTGAGTATTAGCCCCTGCATAATGGAAGGAATATGGTGCTCCATGTTGTACATCAACTATGACTAGTGGATGAAAGATGGCAATGTGTTCCCACACCCATACCATCAAGAGTGTGGTACCACAACTCATTGATTGTGCCTCTTGATAGGCTATATCATGCAAATGAAAATATAACATGCCAAGAAGACAAGGACCCCACGCATACACCTCCCACCACTCTAGCATACCTACTAGAATCTTTCCCCATCCCACAGGAAATCCATGACCTCAACAGTCAGGAAGGACTGTACCACCTATCAATGTACATAATAAATAGTCTAACTACCTATATCTCTGTGCTAGTACATGCCACATAATCTCATAGTGGTCAATGCCTAACTAACATATATCAGCGTGAGGATAATATCTGCACATGTCAAAAAAACCCCTCTGAGTATTGTACATCACCCTGGTGCTTCTAATAGGAAGTCTCAAAATCTTGTAAACATCCTCCAATGTAACTATAGCATCTCTAGTAGGCAGGTGAAATGAGGAAGTCTCCGACTGCCACCGCTCGCATAATGTTGTTAGTAGCCCCTAGTTTTCCCAAATGATGGGCATATCTTTCACATGGAGGAGACCCAAATTCCATAAAAATCATTTCTTTTCACTCCACAAACTATTCCAGAAGCAAAAAGTTGATGATCTCGACTCTCTGGTATACATAGGGTCCAAAATAACCTACAACGACATTATATATGCCTTGTGTCAGAATTAATCACCTATCCTAATGTAAAGTGACATAATCAAATGGTAGTCAAATGTGTCATTCTTTTGCAATTGCGTCACAAGAAACCAAATGTGTCATTTTATTTTGCAAATGTGTCATAAAATTTCAAATGCGTCATTTTAAATAACAAATGCATATGGAAATATCAAATGCATGTCAAAATCAAATGTGACTAATTGCAACTACACATACAAATATTCACGATAAATGCAAATGTGATGCAATATTTACAAATACGTTGAACAAAAAGAAAATGTGTTTACTATAAATGCAAATGCGTAACAATTTTTCACATGCGTCAAGATATTAAATACCTATGCTAAGCATCAAACACAAATTTGCAAATGCGTTGAATGACATACAAATGCATCAATTACACATTTAAATGTGGCTTTTCAACAAAATGACACATCACAAAAAATAAAAATAAATGTATGAAAAGGCGCGAAAACCAAAAATTCAAAAGTCGAGATCAAAGTACATACTGGGGGGCCCGCGTCGGTTGGCCGCCTAAAGGTCTGGATCCTATAGAATGATGATGGGTGCGAGGATGTTTAGGTGACATCTTCGCTGAGGGTGTTGAGCAAAAATCTCAAATTTTGAAGCTATGTGGGTAAAAATGAATGGGTTTTTACCCCATTTTCTATTTAAACCTAGGGTTTTGGTGGCATTCATTTTTATTGGCTGCATCAACTTCCAACTTCAATCGACCTGTACCCATCCCTAACACTTCCAACTTCAATTTTGTCAACTCCACTGCATTTCTGACTATCCAATGGACTAATCAGGACTATTTCCTTTTTTTTGGAATTACATCGGGGCATTACTGGAGCATATTTTTGATCGATTTTCTTTCACACAACGCTGAAATGACATTGTATCAAAGAGGGGCAAATGTAGACACCGAAATCTTGTCTAAGCCTATGACTTCAATTTCTTCATAATTCGTATTTCCATGGTCATGATTAAATAATGTCAATTATTTAATTGTTCTCTAAAGTTATTCATTTCTTTATTAATTAAATAAATCTATTTATTTAATTAATTTACCTTAACATTAATTCTTCTATTAATTACATAATCTTAATTATTTAATTAATTCACTTTATATTTATTTTATCTGAATTAATTAAATAAACATTCTTTATTTAATTATGTTACTAATTGGGCGGGGGCCCTAGCTCGGTTGGCTAAGTAATTCCGTTGCGGCTCTGCTGGTCACGAGTTCTAGTCTCCCCTGTCCCGTGGTACCGGAGGGCGTGTCGCGCCAGCGCCGCCAGTCACGTTAAAAAGTTTACGCGCGCAGTTTATAGGGTCGTAAGCACGATTCTGCGGTCTAAAAAAAAAAAAAAAAATTATGTTACTAATTAACTTTATCCTCCTTCTTCAAATTAAATAAATTCTTATTTAATTCACCCTTTATCATATGTCAACTATAATTAAATAATTCCTTTATTTATTTAATTATTCATTTAACCCCTTCAACATTTAGTTAAATAAATCTTATTTATTTAATTATTATTCAAATACCAAATCTTGAATTAAATGAATTATTTAATTCATAAATTCTATTTTAACACATTGTAACACCCTGTCGCGCAAACCCCAAAAGTAACTAAGTACACAACAATTTTTATTTTTATTTTTTGAAACACCAAGTACAAATATTATGTTTACTAATGCAACTAACATATTTACTATTACAAACTAAACACCTAAGTCCCTTGGGGTACACAAAGAGACATTACATAATCTACCCATTATCAAATGTGATTAAACTATCTTTCATTTCTACTAACATAACTTCTCCATTAAACATTTATAAAAGATACACATTAAAACAAGAACATTCCATAGAGAAAGCTATACAAGATTTCATAATGAATTTAACTTGGAAATATTAAGAACTTATTTACTCAATCATAATACATCATCAAGAATATTTTACATTTATGAATAAAGCTTAAATTATAAAATATGTTTATACAAGACATCATTCTACAAAGAAATATCATAAACAATTATTTAAGTTGCAACATACATCTTCCCAACACATGGGAGAGTTACATTTCAAATTACAAGATATGAAAAAAGTACAAATATACATTTAATGGAACACAACTCTGGATGAATCTGTCTAAAAAATCTTTGTACTGATGGAACAACTACCAAATGGGAAACCCAACGGGGTGCAAAGCACATTCCACCCAACCACCCCTGTGCTAGGAGTAGTTAAGAAAGGATTCCCGACCAAGGATGTCTAAGGTAACACATAAGACCCAACTCCAAACATGGAAAGAGAAATTGCACATAAAGGAAACCATTACAACCAAAACTCAACTAACAAAACATGACAACAATATACACCAAGTCATAATAATAAACCACTTCCAAAACATAACTACAATAAATCACCAAACACATCAATAGACCACTTCCAGAGGATTCCAATAAAACAACACATGAGGGATTGCTAGAGGAGAGTGTCATCGCATGGCCTTACATGGATTATCCAAACATCCTATCACAAGGGGTCGCCTCCATCTATGGTTATCCTGACTTCCTATCTCAAGGGGCTACTCCATAGGGTGACTCATGCAGAATTGTTAACCTCTCACGAAGACAAGGTCATGATTATGCCAACCATAGCCTTCTCAACCACCTTTAGTCTATGGAATCCCTAATAGGCAGATGAGGTATCTATAATTATCTTATTAATGTTTGACTACCCATCCCATAATTAATTAGTTAGGTTTTCACTTTTTACTCTAACTCTAACATGGGTTATCCTGACAGCCCCTTTGCGCGTCGGTGCCCACGTAGAGCCACTCTCCCTATAACTCCCAAAAAAATTCACCATCAAAGGGATTGTACTCTCAAGTACTCAAAACACAAAGTAAACAATCGTGAGGAAAAACCATCTTGCTATAATCATATGACTCAATAACTTAAATAAGATGATGCAACTCAAAGTATACAAAAGATTACAACCATAAAGAAAATGGAATCAAGTTTCAATTATAGAAGCCACATAACTTAAAACACCAAATTCTAAAACCTCTGGAAGTTTTAACATTAACCCTACCTCCTATAATAGGTTGACTAACTTAAAGGAACCACATGTTGATAACCCAACTCAAGAGACCTAATAAAGAACTAAAGAAAATAAATTAACTAATTATTCAATATCAAGATATTGATTAATAACCCAAATTCACAGATAAGATTAAATTATCGCACTACAAGAAATTCATTTCAAATGTTAAACTAGTAATTTTCTCGATTTATTACACTAATAGAAATTACTCAAACAAATTTAATGAATTACCTACATCAAGTTTGTCCAATAATAACATAAACTCATTATAAATGATTTACATAACGTTTTCCCATAATTAAACTAATGTATGTATATTTGTGTGTATATCACTCTATATATATATATTTCTTCAATCACAATTTTCTTATTCTAATTTCATAAGAATAATTTCACATATTTATAATAAAATAAATATATATATATATATACATATTTATATATAATAAAATTAATATATTTTAAAGATTAAAAAATAATAAATGTAAATTCGAAATAATAATAATTTCTTTTAATTTATATAAAAACAATACATAAAGCAACTTGGGTTGTGTACCTCCCCATAGGGGAGGACGCGGTCCCCCAAGGGCTGCGTACAATAGTCCTTGGACTGCTGTGTGCAACACTTAAGGCTGCACAGGGGGGTACGGTGGTACCGTCCCCCCCTCCACCTTTCATATCAATATTTTTTTTTTTTAAGAAATTTTATTTAAAAACATCTGTACGGATGACAATTTTATTCCAAGAGAATATCATGGTTTCTAGGTTTGAGTATAAATATGAGTATATAATTAATATATATAGATATATATATTATGAAACTTATATAAATATATTTCACGTTCATAGACAAATTAAGTTCAGACGAACACGAAATTTTATCAGCACAATAGTTTCAGAGAATTTTATTTTCCTTTCAAACAAATAAAATAAGTTGGGAAACAAAACACCATATTCAACTACAGGAAGTATTTAGAAAAATTGCACATAAGCTTTTCTAATTTTCTGAGTTTTTTCCCAATTTCCCTTGCGTAGAAGCTTTTCTAATTTCCTCAAAGGATATAGACAATTTCTCTTACTCAAACAAATAAACTATTCAAAACATAAAAGTATATAAACTAAAAATTGAAAGGAACCTGTTTCCTATAGGCTGTAGAAGTAAAATTTGTGCCAAGCTTTGCCATTGAAGCCTCCAGCTATTACGCTCTTCCCAGAAGCTTCACCTTTAGCCAAAATTCAATTTTAGAAACACCTATAGCCTTTTCCAAATTCTTTCACAAAATTTCACTAGAAAAATCCACACAGAGAGAACCACCCCTCTCCTTAGCAAAAAATTCACGAGGAACCAATTTCAGTTACCCCATGCCCCTTTTCTTTCTGGGAATAATTTCCTCACCAAAAATTCATTAATTTCCCGCTACTTCCTATAAACCATCAATAAAAGAATTTAATAATATTAAATCAAATTTATTTAATTATAATATTCTATTCTATTTATTTTCTTTTAATAATAATAATGTAGCTTTATAAGCTATTTTAAGTTACTCCAAAATGAAATAGCAAATTTAACATTCTAAATATAACCAAAGAAAATTTATTTTATTTAAACTATTCATTTAATAGGGAATATAACTCAATTAGCTTAACTACAATTAACTTAATAACACCATCAATTAAATATATTAATTGATCACACATACCTGAAATTAATTAAATCACACTTAATTAAAATTAATTATATCCCAAACTAAAATATTAATCAACACTAACACAATTACACACAAGGATGAATTGAAACCAAAAAAATAATAGACTCACAGAAGACGAACTTGGGACGGGAACTCTTTCCTAACCACTCCTTTTTCAACATAAATCCCATTGAGTTTATTTTGATGCTCTCCCTGTCTTGCCGAAGCAGGTGGAATTGAGACTCTGTACCTGCAATCCCTGCATACAAACAAGGTCGTGTACATGTCCATATATATATATATATATAATTAAAGCATTACATTGTGAGAAGGAATTGCAGCGTAGCAGGGCGCTTGTAAATGGCTGGTGCTACACTATCCTCTCACCAAAACTATACTAACAATTATAATATCAATGATGAAATAACATTTCTAACTAACTGATCACATTGTAAAATACATTACGAAATCACTGCATCAAACTATATTACTGAATCAAATTAAACATCACAATCCAATGTAATCATAATGTCATCAACTGAAGTAACATGATCCTCAATCAATCTAACTATGCATCCACACACCAAGACAGTGAAATAATCACCTTCACAAACTAGTATCACGCTAACACATAAGAGTAACAAATAGTAGCAAAAGTATCAACAACATGGGGGTATTACACACATTCCTCTATATTTAGATAATTGTGCAAATTATCTAAGTATTCACTCTTACTTGACATCTATTTAGGTCGGTCAGTTAACTCTAGATCTAATGTTTGAGTTGCTTTCACTAGTAATCTCTTTGTCATATCATTTAGTCATCTAGTTCTAACTCGTTTGCGTGTACATGTGTATTAATTAAATATATTTATTTAATTAATTAAATCTTGTGTGTGCATTCGAACAAAGAGTTGCTTTAATCCATCTTTATCTTTGTTGAATACAAAGATAATTCTTCTATTTTTGAATACCAAACTTGAAGATTAAATCATTTATTTAATCTTTATTTCTATTTCTAGTTTTTATCACTCATGTTACTACTAATAGTTATCATAATGCATGTCTAATCTTTCGATCTCAACCTTCTATTGATCTTTCGATCCCAACCTATCATTCGAATGATCAATTTTCTATAAATTGATCTATCCTTGATCATTCCAATCTCTCCCAAAATCTTACGACTTTTGGAAGCATATCTATTATTTGAATTTTCAATGTTTTGCTAAATCACTATCATAGGCTATACTTGCACAAGAGAAATCTAAGGGAAATTATACTACAATGGTAAAATGGAGAAGGGAAATCAAGGTTATACATGGAATTATGTAGATATTGGGTGAGATTGTTCAGTTTATTTATGTTTTAGCTTTTCTTTATTCTCTGTTGTTTAGCTTAGATTGCATTAGATCTTTAATCACATTTTTGTGTGTTGTTTAACCTTTCTTCTACATTTTCTAGACATTACAAAGCTTAGATGGATCAAGCACTTGCAACCAACCACAACTCAACAACAACTTCTCAACCAATTATTAGAATCAATTAGCTCTGATACCAATTGATGCAAGGAAATCTATCAAAAACAACAATTCATCAAGGGTACTTTAGACCCAAACACACACTGAGAAGATCAAATACTAAAACTCCATTTTTTCACTTAACCTTTCACCAAAATCTCATACAATTTCATTTGATTCTTCTTTTCTACAAAAATCCAAGACAACATGTCAATATTCTAAATTCCCCAAAACCATATTCTAGACCATTATCAGCATCAAATTAACTAAACACAAAAACCTAATAAGAAACCCTGAAAAATTCAACAATGCATTGTTCACCAAATTTCTCTATATGACATCTTGTTCCTCAATACTAAAAGACACCAATCAACCTCTCCTTCCTCAGAACCTTTTACCATTCATTAAAGGCTTTGCAATTATCATATTTTTGATTGAAAATAAACCATTTTTTATTCACAAAACACTAAACCAACAAATTTCATATCTCTGCAGTCATGACTCTATTTTAAAATTAAGATTCACAATTTCCCAAGACCTCAAAATTAAACAGGTTACTTTCTAAACATTAACCAAATATAAAGGCATCTATAATAACTTCAACATGATAGTTTCCAACCATTAATAACCATTCTTTTCATTGTTTTATCCAATTCTCTATTTGAAGCAATCAAATCACCATTCTCCAAGTAGGTCACCAAACCCTTCAATCAGGTGATGCAACTTCAGCCATTTTAGATCTTAACAATCTAAAAGAACAATTTGAAACCCATTTCAATCTAGCTTAACATTTCACAAGGTTAAGCATTGTTGTTTTGTAAAGAATACTAGTAACTTGACTATACCATTACAAGTTTCTCACCAATTAGCCCAAAATTACAAAGGAGGTGGTCTCTAATATTCACCAAAAAATAAAATGACTTCAAATAGTCCTTCAACAAGTCTCAAAACCAAAGAATCATCAACTTTTGGGCATTGGAAGACTTATTTTTGCATCAAAGTGTGAAACCCTCATTCTATTCAATCTTGATCAAGCAAAACAAGGGTTTTATGAAAATATACCCTCTAAACCATAAATAAACTTGAAGATGCTTGTAGTCCTTTGAAGTATACTTGCAAAAATTATGAAAAAATTCTTACACCCTTCATGCATGCCTTTACATAATATATTTCCTTAAAGCCATTCATTTTTATTGGAAAACTCTAGTTTTCTTTTAGGACAACAACCTCCAACCTGCAATCTTTCCTTCCCCTGCACATTTCAACATTAAAGAACCTCAAAAATTCTAAGAATAACCTACTCCATTGATCTACAGGGCCTACTTTGGTGGAGTAGTTGTCATTTTCGAATTTGACTCTCAAAACCCCAATATTGAGGGTTTCAACCTAGTTAAGGAAAATCAATACTAATAGTAGATATAATCAATGGATTCCTCTCAAAAAGGATGCAAATGAAAGATGATGCTTTATGCTACTTGAAAAAATGATATTCAAGGCCTAATACTACTATGCAGACCTTACAAATGGGAAATTAGCAAAAAGAACTTTGAATTTTCTAAAGCAGTGTACTTTTATTGACAAAATTCTTGAAGATTATAAAGAATGGTTACTTGCTCAACTTCTAAAAGCTTTTATAGATGTTTCACACTCCAGAATTGACTTTACAACTTCTTCTGCCAACCTATCTCTTCATTTTTCCCTCAAAGACTCTTCATCTTCTAATTTTTTGCTTTTTTGCATCTTTAACATTATTGACAACTTTTATCATTTTTTGAAAATTCTACTTTTTCCATCTTTTTGACCTCCTAGAAACCTTTAAATGACTCAAATACATAGGAATTGACCATTACATGACCTTTTCCCAAGGTTTTACAATTGAAAATTGAAATTTTGTAATTTTTCCTTTTGAAGGCATTATGTGAACAAGGTGCTCCTGCATCACCGATCCCCTTGGAAATATACCTTCTCTCCCCGAATAGGAACTTAGAGAATACAATGTACATCCTCGAGAGTGATGGTCATCTCCCTAGTAGGAAGATGAAAGGTACATGTATCGACATCCCAATGCTCACACAAAGCCATAAGGATGGCATCATGGTATCTCATAGGTGGCATCAAATATTCCCAATAGATGCCTATTGTCTGTAGATGCTCTATCTCTACTACTGATAGTGTTGGTGCTAAATCTCTCAAAAAACTAATGTGTCTCCCCCTAGCCGTTGTCGCGACCGGACGGGGACCTATCAAAATCATAACAAAATTCTCTAAAAATTCATCTAATATCTTCAATTTTTACATATTTCATTATGAAAGTGTGCTAAAGTAGATCTAGTGTGCTTTTATAATGGACCTAGACACTTTAGAACTCTAGGACACTTCGCAAAGAAACGAGAGACTTTGTGAAGAAATGGGACACTTTTCGAACAAAAGGGACACTTTGTGAAAAAAATTTCCAAGATCCTAAATTAACCTATCCATGTATTAAAAATCATTAAATAATTACAAAATCACAATGAAAAAGTTGCAGAATCGACTCACCTCCTAATACAACTTGCCATGCACCACCTACTTATGAAGCTCATCCAATTACTAAGGTGTGTAGTCTCATTTACTCAACATTCTCTCATCTCACTCGTCACTCTCAAGCTACAAGAAGGTAAATTGAAATAGTAAGAGAAAAATTACTCTCTTCTACTTCTTTAACCTATTTTCATCACTTTTACTCTTATGCATTAACTTAGGGTTATTTTATCCTAAGAGTTAATAAAGCATCTTTTCTTCAAAACACCATAATGGGAGCTAGGGAAATCCATTTTTTTGCCATTTGATGCATTGGAATAGTGATTCTGCACTCAACATCATTATTCATCTATCATTATGTGGCATGGTACTTGGAAATTCCCTATGATATGATGTTACTTCTTCAACGTGGCTAGATCACTACCTTGATTCAACCTCCATAAAACAAGAAAAATCAAGGGGGGCATATATCTACCCTCGAATTGGATTCCTAGGAGTTAGATAAAAAGGATTTTTGGAAAATTAACGAATGTGTGTTATAGGATGCAATTCCTAATGTTGTGATTTTGTAGATAACTACATTGGGGGATTCATTCTCCCGTCTGTTGAATGGTATCCTTTTATACAGTAAAGTCCAATGTTTAGAGTCCTTTAGCTTACATATGCACATAGATTCATAAGCGCACTAAAGTGGGGACTAAATGTGGCATAGAAAATTGGAAAATCTTGATAAAAGAGACAATTTCATGCCTGATTAAAGACCTACTTTTGAATACCCTTACACTATTCATTCTTCAAAATAACATTTATAGGCCCCTAAGACCCATCATTTTTGATCTAGAGGCCCGTTTCACTTGAGAAATCACTTAAATACCAACAAAAAACACTTAATTCATTCATATCTTGAAAAACCACTAGTGGAATGCATTTTCCACCTTGGGCGAATGAGTCCCTCTGGTTTCACCGAGGGTGGCGAATGAGTCCCTTTCGAAGGAAATTTCAATTTTGAGTGGGAATTCAATTAATTCAACTTAATTTTTTAGTGAATGTCGGCCTCTTAGGTCTAAATAATGGGAAAATTAGGTGTTGATGATTATAAATACTCATTTAAGTCATTTTCACTTCTCTTAGTCATTTTCACAAAGCAAATTCTAAAGTCAAGTCTTCTACAACAGGTTTCATTAGCAAAGTTGAAGTTTTAGGGAAAAAAACTAGGGTTTTTGTAGGTCTTGAAGTTCACTCTTCATTCAAGATTCAACATTGCAAAGAGTTGATGATGGATGCCTATGGTGAATCATGGAGAAATCTAGGTTGAGGATATGCAACTAGCCATCAAATCACACCTAAAGACTTGTTTTCAAAGTGATTCCATCTTCCATTTCTTCTCTATATTTAGATTAAGGTTTACATTTCATTTACATATCATTTGCATGCCATTCATCTCCATTTTTGATGTGTTATAGGATTTCTAGGGTTGAAGTCTTGCATTACTCAAATCACATTTGGACCTCTTATTCTAGCACAATAGAATAGAGTTTTGGCATACTTCAAACTTTCCTAGCATTTAACACACTTAAGGCTGGGGTTTTATGTAGTTTTTTTTCTATTGAAGGTTTAATTACCCAACTAGGGGTTTGACCAAGGAAAACCCCTCATTAGAAAAAGAATTTTAAGCTATTTTGTAGGAATTTTCTGAGATCCTGATTTATGTTTCCATCAGAAAGTGTTATACATGTGTCAAGGTGTAGACCAAAGATCTAAAATTATAGAAATTTGAAAGTGGATTGATTCACCATGCATGGTGAATGAGTCCCTCATGAGGTGACTTTTTGAGTTAGATGCAGATCCATACACCTAGTTTGCAGAAATCAGTTTTTGGGAAGAAATACCTGCCCCGGGACTAATTCACCTAGGGTGGCAAATGAGTCCCAATTAGTAAAAAGGTCAGATTTATCGAATTTCCATAGTGCTCTCCAATCATCTTTACTTTTACAAGTGCACACATTCTGAAACTTAGCTTTCTGTTTGGTTTAATTTTCATTTTTGTTCATTCTTTTAAGCTTCTTGCAAACATCACTATGTTTTCAAACATTGTATATTTCATAGGTTTTACATTTATAATCAGTTAATTACATTGCTTAGTTGCATTTAGTCATACACACATCCTACATTCCTCTATTTGAGTGAACCACCACAATTTTGTGGGTCTATCTCTCTCCTTTTAGGTGAAAGGTCTTAAGAGTGCAAGAGTATCCTATAGACATCTTCAAAATTGATGGTTCGATAAGCAAGCCAAAGCCCACACCTTTCTTTTTAACTCTTATTATGGGAGATAAGATTTTTCATAATAATGTAATTGATTCAAGGGCTAGAATGATTGTTATGCCAAAACAAGTGGCAGATGCTTTGA
>VDFB02053497.1:0-28403 GCA_007258455.2 Sequoia sempervirens
TCATGCAATGAAGTCAACTAATTATACAATTTGGAAGTACAAATGCGGATAATAATATAAGAATGATATGTGAACATAATCAATATAATCTCCGATCGCCACCGACCCTAATAGTCATCCACAAGTTTGAGAGATGAGAACATGGCTTAGGTGTTTTTTTTCCCAACCACAAAGCTTATGCTTCCCCATATTTCTTCCTACTTGAAGAATACTCGACCCTGCACGAAGTACCTAGCAATCTGGAAACAATAAAGATGGAATCTTGGTGCAACCGGATTTATCTACATGCATTTCTCTCATGAACATGCAATGTGCTAATATCAGGATATGGCAGAGAAACATATCAATATAATTTTCTAGGTAACACTCATCTATTTCAATGAAAACATGGCTTTAGCCAAAGCATTGGAACAAACTGGAAGATCCTGAAAAGAGGAACGACCTTCTCTATTGGTCCATATTCAACACCCTATCCTGGAAGGTAAACCCAAATCACATATAGAATAGCATGCATATCCAAAGATCATAAAAATAAATACTCTCTTTCCTTTCATGCAAATGATTATATGAACATCTTTCATTATTTCATCTTTTCATGCATTAAAATGGTAAAATATACAATTGACATTCAATTCACTTTTTACATGCAACTAGTTATAGACATGCAAATCGATCTTTAATGACATTTCTCAAGTTCATGCAATAATTAAAGTACATGCATTATTATTCTCAATGTCATGGAACATTTAATGTAAATGTAATATTATTTTCATTTTTATGCAATAATGACTAATTTTTGTGTCTTGCAGGTTTAATCCATAAGAAATTGGTTTGTTATATGAGGTGCATACTTGCACTATTATATATACATATATATAACTATAGATATTCTATTGATATGTAGTTTTGAAATAAATGATTCAAATCCATTGAAAAGACATTTTCAATTGTACAATTTTACTGTCTTGTTGTGGAATCATCACAACTAATTTTAAATGTTTATCAATATGTTTATCAATACACCACTATTCAAATTCTATGATCACATGCTACTGCTGATATATGTAGAATTGATAAAGTATCAAATTTCGTAACACTTAATTAAAATGACAGATTCATACATATACAAAATATGATTTTTACACTTTCACTGAAGAATCTTTACAACAGATATAAAACAATTTACTAGTTTATCACTAATCTAATATGCAAAATTAAGGAATAATACAAAGTATTACAGTAGCAACAAGAATATTTACACAATTACAGTCACGAGCTAGATAACCACAAGTAGAATTTACTCATAAAAAATGTGTGTGTGTGTGTGTGTGTGTATCAGTGCTCCCTGGGGATGTGTTCCCTATCCTTTTACCCTCATCCCCATATTGGGGACTCGGGGACACCTGTGAAATGTTCCCCTCCATCCCTAATTGCCACTCAAAATAGGAAATGTCCAAGGTACTTTTGTAAAAATGAAGGGGACGACCATGCAACTTTAAGTTACATTTAAAAATACACACTTTTATATTTAAAAAAAGGGATGGGTGGACCCACAAGGACCTGCCATCCCTTTTAACACAACTAAACCTATTTCTTCATTAAAACAACCAAAAAGAAAAAAAAGAAAAACTCATTTTTACATTTGCAAACTTAGGTGAAGAGCAGCAAGAGAAGAGAAACAAATGGAAAAGGAGAGAACAAAAATTGAAAGAGGAGTCTAGAGCATCAAATATTCTCCATTAGAGGTAAGTTCTTCATTTATATTTGTTTTTTAATTTGTTTTGCATTTTTTAAAGTTTTTTCAATTTTTTTACCAGATAGGAAAGACATTGTGAGTTTATTTTTTCTTTTATTAGAACTTATAGCCCTCTTTTCAATTCTTAAAAAAATCATGAGCAACAATAGTGAGAGTGGTAGTGATGATAGTGAGGAGGTTGAGGTTCAAATGCATGAAAATCAAAGTAGACCTAGAAGTAGAACTCATAGAAGTATGACAACCACTGGGGGTTCTTTAGGGAGTAGGAGTATAGCAAGGTCAACTTAAAACCCATTTGAATGTCCTTTTGAATTCCTCAAATATATGTAAAAGTCCCATTTAACCCCACAAAACCTCTATTATAATTTGCAACACGAGTTGATAATGACAAGAAAAGAATTTAGGGGGGAGTAGAGAATGGCTTTGTCATTTGCACAACAAAAAAATAGAAAGGCAACTATACTAGTCTATTGTCATATTTTGTGGATAGGTGGTAAAGGGGTGAAAGGTTGTAAAAAAATAACTCCAGTCGAGAAGATTGAGGCAACTAGATTGCATATGGAGGGGGAGACAAGAAAGCAAGGAACTTCAATGGAAAGTTTGTAGCCTAGTCTGTCATTGTCTACAAGGTCCATGGATGTTAGATTTCATAGGGGAGAGGATTATACTTCTATTAGAGGAAAGAATAAATATAGTGTTGCTGATATGTTTAACACATAATTACGAGATGTGGTTGATTCCTATATTGCTATGTTTTTTTATGCTCATGCCATACCTTTTGATGTGGCACGATCACCATATTTTAAAAAATTGTTCAAAGATGTGATAGCTACAGGTCCTTTATATGTTCCACTTGAAGAACACAAGATACACACCACACTCCTTGATAGAGAATATTCCAAGGTGAGTGTGTTGATGGAGGATATGAGACAAACATGGATAAGGGATGGTTGCTCTATTTTCATGGACGGGTGGACCAATATCAAACATTGGCCACTCATCAATATTATTGTTACATATGCAACTAGCTCTTATTTTCTAAGAGCTATTGATTGTTTGGGGAAAAGGAAGGATGCAAACTTCCAGTTTCATATTTTGAGAGATGCCATAGAAGAAGTTGGATCCTCTAATGCTGTATAGGTAGTGATAGATTCAACCCGTGTGTAAGTTAGTTGGATTGATGGTTAGAAGGTGCTTATAAGCACATTTTTTGGAGCCCATGTTGTGTTCATGCATTAAACAATACCTTGAAGGAAATTGGGAAGATAGATTGGGTGAAGGCAGTGGTGTTAGAAGCTAGAGATGTGCAAATGTTCATTTGCAACTATCACACTTGACTTGCTTTGTTTAGGAAATTTTATGTTGGGAAAATGTGTCTCAACCTTGCAATTACGTAAGGTTTACTATTGGTAGGTGAGCGTGTGGGGTACCCCCCTATAGGGTCCAGGGACCATGTGCCTTGGTGGGGGTTCGAAGGAAACACCCCCAAAAGCCACATTTTATGTATATTTTGTTATTGTAAATCTAGGCCGTTCATCATTAGGTTTGAGATCCGACGATAGATATTTTGTTGGCTTGTCTTGCCTTAGAAGGCAACCCTATTTTATTAGGGATTTGTATTACGATTGTGTATTGTGATTTATTTTGAGAGTCTAATAGAAGTTGTGTTGCCTTTGGATCTTTGATTGGTGATACTCTTGTGAGAAGCTTGCTCTACAAGTATATTGTAATCTTTGTGACTTCTGAATAATATATTGGGAGGCTTTTGGAGTGTGGGGTTTTTCTTCTAAAAAGGTTTTCCCCACGTAAATCACTGTGTTGTGTTATGCATGATATTTATGTTTATTTGTGTTTCTCATCTAACCCTCTTTAATTAAAATCCTTTAGATGGAACCCATCAAGGCTTAAATAATTATTTTAAAAAAGAAGAAGTGATTTTAGGAAAAAAAAATAGGATGTCCCAAGTTTGGGACCCATTATTGTGGGATGACTCTATATCAAGCATCATTTGGAAAACCCACATTTATTCAAATTGTAAAATATCTATTTTTCTTTTAACACCTCAAAAACCTATCTCAAATACAAAAAAGAACTTGTCTCAAATGCATCACATGCTCCTACCATTTTGTGTAAAGATCTGTAATGTCGCAAAATTGCACCTAGGGGAAATTCCACATTTTAGCACTTTGCCTAGTATTTATGACACCTAAACACATTAATGGAAAAAACCCCATGGGTCAAAATTTCACAATTTTAGCCCCATGTGGTCCAATGGTGAAGCAATAGCAACTCGATGACACGTTTCTCAAAAAATTGTGTTTTGGATGCCTGTGTAGTGTGCTAGCATCTTGACAGTTTTCTGAGTTTGAAATGAGGAATCTCGAATCTTGACTCTTGAAACGTGTCCGTGTCCTAGTAGTTATGTTTTTGGGTGTAATGGCTCTTTTCTGCCCTTGCATGCAACATAACCCCTCATTTTCTCTCATTTTGGGGTTCATTCATTCATTCAAACGACTCTCTTCAACTTCACTCCTCAATCTTTTCTACTCTTGGCAGCAACATTTCTACAAGCGAAGCTCTATCGAATTAAGGTCCCTCCAACAACCAAAGCTCTCTAGCAAGCATTCAATGGTGCGTCTATGTGTTCAAGAGGGGGCCAAGGCCTATTGGTAACGATCTCTCACTCTTTTCTATTTGAAAATAGATTAGATCTCTTGTTCATTTGCTACTTGGTGGTGCAGGTTCTCCTCTTGAAGCGAGGTTTGCTTTCACCACTTCTTTTGTCCATTTTGGTTACACTCTCTTTCTATCTGGCTATCCGTGGAGATGGGAACACCAAAGTAGGGGTTTGACTAAGGAAAACCCCTATACAACCCCAACATTTTCCCTCGTTCACTTTGTGTGCAGGTTGTTAAAGCGGAGATGGGAGTGAAGATTCAAATGTTCAGTTGTTAGTAAGCTCTCTCCAAGCTCTCCTTGTGTCTTCTCATAGTTTCTGTTCATTACTAGGTCGTTCTGTTACACAGACCTCAGATATGGATTAGAAGGTGAAGCACTAGTTTTCTCGTTTGAGTCTTTGAGCATTCTATTGCTTGGGATGCCAGCACGCTGCGCTGGCGTCCTAGATCCAAGCTGTTGTCCTTTGGCTGAGAGCTCCTCTGACGGAGGCAAAAATATAAAAGCTTTGCTCTTTCGGGATCTAAAGTAGTTTCTTTTGATAATTAATTTGTACACGTTTTCTTTGCAATTTCTTCATTTAGCTTATGTTGAGATGGATAAGGTAGTTGTTCTGGGATTCTCTTGAGAACAAAGAGACTCATGAGCAGTGAATCCCCCTTATCTCACATTTTGGTGACTTGACATGAAACATGTTAGATCTATTTCTACAATGTTTTAATTTCTATGATAATGCTTTTCGGAAAGATTGACATGTTGGATGATGCTCTAGATGATTTCTTAGGCCGCCACTCATAGCATAGGTCTTACAGGCGAGAACCTCGCCTAATACGCCAAGTTGAAGAGTACGATGCAAAAATGTTGGCCAGGTGGTCTGCATGACCTACTCCGGCCCACAAGGCAGGTCACATTTGCCGACTTACGGCTATCCCTTCTCCTAAGAAAGGATCGTTACATCTGACAAATTTTGTGTAGCGATGATTCCTAGATTGTATTCAAGGTTAGTAAAAGCCACAAACTCATGCTTATATGTCTTGTTGGGCACACATATAATACGAGAAGAAAAAAATCAAATTTGGATCAACAACCTTTTGTTCCTGTATCTCAACCTACTCAAACTCCTACTTCTTTACCGCCTTGTCAACCAAGTCTTCCTCAACACCTAAACCTATAACTAAAGCACTCGGTGATTATGATCTTGTTGACAACTTTGTGTTATTTTGTCTAAGATCTCACTTTGGGATTTACTTCAGATTGCACTAGTTTACTAGGAAATGCTTTAGGAAGCCTTGCAAAAGATTCTCTTACCTTCCTCTGCTAGGCCCACAAATGTTAATGCGTTGATGGCTCATATTCGTGTGGATTTTCTGAATATTACATTCTATCCACAAAAACTCCCACTTCCGTATGTGCATAAACAAGGAGATTCTTTAATGATTATAGTTAATGTTAACACTATTCATATTAGGTGTACCCTTGTTGACACTAATTCAGCTCTCAATGTTTGTGGTATCAATCTATTAGCCAAGATTAAAGTTGATTCTTCTTCTTTAGCTGCTTCTTTGTTGTATATTTATGGGTTCGATAATGATGGCCGTTAGGCTCTAGGCACGATAATATTGCCTTTATAGCTTCGACTATTACCTTACCCACTTTTGGTTTATATGATTCTACGGCCTTTACCTTATAATATTTTTCTAGGGGAGACCCTTGGATTCGTACTATAGGTTTATTGACTTCTACTACTCACATCGTTCCTCTTAAATTTATTTAAAATAATCAAACAATTCACTATCAGAAGCTAACACAGCTATTCACCTTTTGTGAATTAGTAGTTTGTTAGTTGAGGAATTGGGTTGTCTACATACTTAAAATTCTAACACGATGCAATGTGCTCCTTGGTGATACCCTCTGGCCAGAGTTGTCCCAAAGTGAACACCACTAAGGAAGAACCACTGGCCCCGAAAATTCCTAGTCTTCCCCATCTGCTTTTGAATCTAATGCATTTCTTGGTGATGATTGGAGGATCCTTGGAATTATTTGAATTGTTGTTGGAGGCTAAAGTGAGTCCACTCATCTAAAGCTTCCGATATTATGAATACCTCTCTAATGAAGAAACCAAAATAACACTCTCGTGAGGAGGAAAATTGTAATCCCTATCTAGGAGACTCATCTTTCCCTAATGAGGAGGATGATTATCACGAGGTTAATGTTTGTGAGTCAAGAAAGACAATTGTTCCCTCATAGATGCATTTGATGTTCTTAGTGGAACAAGGCTCTCTATGTGGAACCACTGCCTTCTGAAGTTTTGTAAATCCGCTATGGTTTCAGATATAGACTTGCTTCTTAGTATGGCTATAGGTGAAAATGCCTTGGATGTATTGAAAAAGGAATCCAGGTCCCTATCTAGTTTAAGCCTCGTAAGCGCTATCTAGGTTTGGGATGCTCTATTCAACAATCTAAGCAGAAACCTTGGTGGAGTGTTAATATGATTTTGGTTGAACCACTTAGTTTGGTCCATCCTAAACTAATAGAGGATGAGGTGCAGGATGAGAAAGTCCCTTTAGATATTTTCTCTTGATGAAGTGCTTGAGAATTCTTAGGTGCCTCCTCCTTTTCTTTTCATCATAAGGATGATTCCCCACCTAAATAAATAAATATTTTGAGAATGGTCTTGAGTATTGATGAGAGGACCCTCTATCTAATATTATATTGATGACGTTACGATATACATCCTAGGACGAATTCTCTCCTTAAGATGCTATTGATCTCTATAAACCCTATAGAATATTACGAAAGGTGATTGAATCAAGAAGTGCCTTTCCTCCAGGAAGCTAAAATTCCAATCTTCTACATTCTCACCTCAATATATTTGCTTGGACATATGAGGACATGCCCAGTATAGATGATTCTATATTAGTTCACAATATTGTCTTATGTCCTGACACCAAGCCGATTAAGCATAAAATTTGAAAGATTAATCCCAAGGTTGTGTTGTTGGTTAAGACTGAGATAGAGAAGTTGTTGAAAGCAGGCTTTATCCATCCAATCGATTATTCCCCTTGGATCTCAAATATTTTTGTCATTAGTAAACTTGATGGCCGTATTCGTATATGCATTGACTTCCATGATCTTAATAAGGAATCTCTTAAGGATTATTTTTTGTTACCTAATATAGTTATGATTTTGGACTTGACTGCAAGCCATGCCTTGTCTTTCATGGATGGTTTTAGGTTTACAATCAGATATGTATTAACCTGGAATATCAGTATAAGACAACCTTCACTACACCTTGGGGGACCTTCTTTTATGTGGTCATTCCCTTTGGGTTAAAGAATGTAGGAGCAACTTACCAGCAGACAACGACCCTGATATTTCATGATTTCATTCACAAAATTTTGGAAGATTACGTTGATGATATTCTGGCGAAATCTATAACTCGTTAGGATCACGTAGAAAACCTTCATCTTATTTTTGAAAGGCTTCGACTCTATAAGATGAGGCTTAATCCTCTTAAGTGTGTCTTCGGTGTAGATGCGGGCAAGCTTTTGGGATTTATAGTCTCTCATCGTGGAATTGAGGTCCACACAAATATGATCGATGCAATTGTTAACATGCCTCCACCTAGGAACATTATTGAGCTGCAAAGTTCACAAGGGAAGATTCAGGAAATTCGTAGGTTCATATCTCAGTTAGCTGATCGTACCCTTCCTTTCACTCACTTATTAAAGAAGGATGTTCGCTTTGTATGGGATGAAGAGTGCCAAAAGGATTTCGAGTCAATCAAAACCTATTTGGCCAATCCTCCCATGCTAATGCCGACTATGCAATATAGACCCTTTTTGCTCTACCTTGTTGCATCACCGAATGCTTTAGCAGCCTTGCTTGCTGATTATGATGATGTCGGGAGAGAGCGGTCTACTACATTAGTCATGTCCTAGTTGATTCTGAAACCCGTTATTCATCCATGGAGAAGCAATGTCTTGCTCTCGTCTTTGCAATGCAGAAGCTAAGGCATTACCTTCTTCATGCTAAGACACATGTTATTGTAAAAAGTGATCTTTTGAAACATTTGTTCTCTAGTACCGACCTTGCTAGGAGGTTAACGAAATGCATGATGTTGCATTCTGAGTTTGACATAAATTTTATTACTCAGAAGTCGATAAAAGGGTCAAGTGGTTTATGATCAATTGGAAAACGCTCCCTCGTCTTGCTCCTTTCCGAGCTTGGACTTATATCCTAATGAGAACATTTTTGTAATCAATCATGACCTTGAATGGAAAATGTACTTCGATGGGTTGAGATGTTAGACTGGCCCCAGAGCGGGTGTGGTTCTAGCCTCTCTCCTTTCAATTGGAATTTCCTTGCACCAACAACATCGCTGAGTACGAAGCCCTCATTGCTGGCTTGCATGCCGCGATCACACTAAAGATAAAACATCTCTGTATACTTGGTGACTCTGAGCTTATTGTGAACTAGATTACATGGACCTATTAATCTAAGCAAAGTAAGTTGTCTCGATATTGAGACCTTTCTTTGCCCTTGCTTAATCAGTTCTCCTCTTTGACTATAGACAGTGTCCCTAGGAGGGAGAATCGACATGCAGATGCTATGGCGAGTGCTACCTCCCTGGTACCTTCTGATGGGGATACAAAATAATACCATTTTGTGGTTCAAGTTCTTTGATCCCCTACTATTTTCGACCAACCTGAATTTGATGCTTTTATGTGTTCTCACGTAGACTCAGAAGAATGGTTTTCTAACATCTAAAACTATTTGGAGACTGGAAATTTTCCCGTTGATGCAAAGAAAAATGATCGCACTCGTATACAAAAAATCTTAGTTCGTTATGTTGTCTTATCACATGTTCTCTACTAGAAATCTTATAACGGCTTGCTTCTTCGATGTCTCACTAAGGTGGAAATACCCCTTTCCCTTAGGGAAGCCCATTCAGGTTTCAAGGGTGGACACTTTGGTGGTAAATCCCTAGTGAGGAAATTGATACACATGGGGTACTTTTGGAAAACGATGGAACAAGATTCCTTTGACTTTGTTAAGAAGTGCCTGCAATGTCAACATCATAGTCGTCTTATTCATACACTTGCACAGGAGTTACAAAATTAGACCTATCCTTAGTTTTTTGTGAAATGGGGGTTGGATATTATTGGAAAAATATCGCCTTCTTCTAAAGCACACACACTTATCATTACTACTACAAATTACTTCATGAAGTGGGTCAAAGCTATCCAGCTTCACTCTACAAACATTGAAGCTATTTGTAGCTTTCCTCTAAACAACATCATTTCTTATTTTGGGTTGCCTTCTACACTTGTTTTTGACAATGGTACGCCATTCAAGAACAAGGAAGTAAAGCAATTCCTGGAGAAATTTCACATTCAACATAGATTTTCTACACCATATTATCCACAATCTAATGGCCAAGCGGAAGCGTCTAATAAGACTCTTGAGCTTATTCTTCATAAAATAGAAAATAAACATGGTAAGGATTTCCATGTTCAATTAACATATGCTTTATGGGCCTATCGCACGAGTGTTCATACGACGATGAGAAAAATGCCCTACAGCCTCGTGTATGGTGTCAAACTATCATGCCTTTGGAGTTGGAAATCTCGTCTTTACGGGTTTCCTTTAAAGGGTTAATTGATGAAGAAACTTACCAGGCTAATCGTTTGCATGAGCTAGAGATGCTCGATTAGTGCTGATTACAGGCCCTCGATCATCTTAAATCTTATCAACGATTGTTATCCAGATAATATAATCAAAGTGTACTTCCTAGAACTTTCAAGGTAGGTGACCTAGTTCTCTACGAGAATTAGAGAAATGGAAATGCGCTGCTTGATCAAAGGGGAAAATTCAACCCTAATTGGTTGGGCCCTTACATTTTCATCTCCGTGTATGGTTTGGGTGCCTCTGGATTATCATCTATGTCCATGGAACGTCTCTAAAAGAACCTGTTAATGCAATGCATCTTCGTCGATACTATGTGTAGTGTCTAATGTGTCATATATGTAGTGTTCACTCTTTAAGGGTTGTAGCATTACATATGTTGACATTATTCATTAACACATTATGATTTTTTTTTTGTTATGATATGACTGTGTGTGAGAGAGAGACATACATACATGTGTTTTACTATGTTGTGTATCCATGCATTTCATTATATATTTTTAGGAAATTAGATCATTATTGTATTTAATTAACATACATCCGTGTGTGTTCATTAAATAATTATAGCATTTAATGTAAACATACATCCATACACATATATAAAGTCCATAGCACCAACATACATGAGAGAAAGAAACATACACATGAATTGAATAATGCCATAATGTCAGAATCTATATCTCATGTATATATGCATAAGTATCAAATTCCATGTACATGTATTAGGCCACTGTCATCAAAAAATGAGTGGCTACTGAATATGTGTATCAATATCTATACAAAAAAGCTCTACAATATGTATATATATCGTGACTACAAAACTGATGTATAAAATGAGGCTCTCTATGGTTTGGACATGTGGCTCCCGGACCTTTTGGCTCTGGCTACTGTTGTGGCTATGGGCAGGGCTGCACAGTGGAGATGGATCTGGAGCGGTGTGAGTGTGAGCCTGGCAGAGCTACGTGCATCCCCTGATCTCTCCCTGGAGGGAGCATATTTGCATGTGGGCTTGGATGAGCTCCTGCTGCAACTACTAGTCACTTGCTAGGATCATGGCTGTCGACTACTCCATGAGGTCATTGAGACAACTCTGAAGGGAGTCATGTGCCTGCTTAATAGCAGTAGCCCATAGCTCCCTTGACAACTAGTCCCATTGTCCTCAAAGCATGGTAGCATTAGTCATCCTCTACATAATCTCAACATGTGCCTCCTCGTATGCGGTCCTCATACACGCTACTAGCTCGAATAGGTGGACGTGACATCCCATTGAGGTTGGCCGGTACACATCAAGGACACCCCCCTGGATCAACACAGTAGGGGTCACCTCTGATATGCACTGGGTGAAGAACCCAGTCCATCCCTAAGTATGCACTACAACCACATAAGCAAGATGTACATCAGTACCACGAAGTGTATAAAATTGAAACATGATATGCATATACATGAGATAAAAAATTGGAAATATTAAAATGAAATAGCATAAATAATTGTCAAACCTGGGCCCCCTAGCTGCTAGAATGGGTTAGGGGGAGGAGGAGCACTTGGTCCTACACCGCCGATGTCAGGAGCTACCCCAAATGTTGTAAGGGTTGGTGGCATTGAAGAAACAAGAGTAGTTGGTGGAGGGGAAGACATCCTTTGTTGCCTCCTCGGCCTCGGAGAAGCCACTCTAGCCTCCTCGACTTGCTGTTGTTGTTGCTGCTCCTCCTCCTCCTTGCCACCATTGCCTCTGCGCCTCCGCCTCTGCCTGGGTGGCTGTGATGGCACATCCCCCTATAAGTTGGGGGGAATTTGTTGGGAAAACTGGAGCGAGACGGTGTGCTACCCACCATAACAAAAAATCCTGAGCCACGTCAAAGCTATCTAGTGTCCCCATTAGTGGTAGGTCGGTGTTGTCGACATCGTCATTATAGAGGTCCACATCTGCTAGGGTGGGGCATGAATGGTCCTCAAGCCTCGCTGTGCTCCTTACAACTTGGGTATATGTGGAGATAGGAGGGGGGATAGTTTGGATTCGCTCGTGTTGCCGCATGACTCGGTTCCAGTAATACAACATAATAACAAAATATGTGCACCCGAGGATGAACTAGTCACACTGCAGGTTCCAGAGGAACCTGTGATCATCAACCCATAGGAAATACTAGTGGGGTCTCAATTTTATCTTGTCTGGTGTTAGGGTGTCGAACTGTAGTTTCCAAAACTGCAGATTGTTGTGCCTCCATTGCTAAGTGAGCTCGTACTAGTGGGCCATCGGGACAAAGTAGTTTCGTGCCTACAGGTAGCCCTCTAGCTTGGTGCATGTGATGTGGGCGAATTCCCACACTTGCAGGAGTGTGCATGCGGTTAGACTGTGGTGCTCATAGTGGACATACTGACTGAGCTCTTGGTAGAGGTGTGTGAGCATGCTACACCCCCATGAGAAAACGGTCCGCCACTCCACCATCTCTTGGATGGTGTGGTTGAGGCCCCTATGTAGGTGGGAGCCTCATGCATCTATGGTCACTCACATGGAAAAAATAACCACAATGATGCGACACAGAAAAGGGGCAGTGGTCTGCGCCTGGTCAAACCACTGGGTGTAGATGTGCCTGGTCCCATCTCTGTCATTTGTCTGGTCAGAGCAGTATCGGACCTCGTCTGATCGCTCCTACAGTGAGTGAGAATCATCAAGCTCCACCCATCGACCATGGATCTCTCCAGTCTGTAACTCGAAGCTGGAGGTAGTGGCGTCCCATGTCTCCAACCAATGCCATCAACACATGATCATGATATAACATCTCTGGCATGATATATACATGCCAGAGGTCGACCCGCTAAAGATGGGTGACCTCGTCATATGTGAGTCAGTCCCTCTAATCCTGAAGCAAGAGTAGCATTTGCCCTCTGAGATGCTCCATGATCTCTGGATAATCTTGCAAAAAGAGAAACAAGTGTGTATCAGTACATGGCCAATTACAAAAAAAATCTAAGTTAAAAACATTGAAGGACGCATGCTTGTTGCGTAGATGTCTGCACTTCGCGCAAGAATCCTGGTTCGCCATTAATTGTGTAGGGATACCAGCACATCCCTTGGACACCAGTGTGTCCTCGAGACACCAACACCAATCTTCCACACTAGCACGCGCTGAAGACACGTGTGTGCACCCAGGATGCCTGCACACCTAAAAGTATAAAAAGTGCAAAAATCACCAAAAAATGCTAAATGGGATGGTTTTGAGGCCTACCTGATCAACTTCGATACCCTTAGCGATGTCTGCACGCAGCTGGTCTAGCCTCAGATCCTCGTAGTTGCGTCTACTCAACATTTTGATGAATTTTCTCTCACAAAAGTCAACAAAATCCTCGCAATGAATAGTGCAAATGACCCTTCTCGGGGCCCACCTAGGTATATATAGGCCCCCCAGGGCCCATTTTTCCTGGAGTTTGTGGCTCCTTAGTTTCTCCTAATTTTACCCCACCTAGCTAGGGGAAAACTCAAGAGGGGGCATATAGTCACCTCTTCAACATATTTTTCTTTCGAATCACTAAATTTTTCTTGACTATTCTTCTCGTCATTGTAGCTTCTTCTAATTTTTGGACTGACTTAAAATTTAGTTTTGCAGAATAAAATTTTGCACGATTTTTCAAGACCGGTCATGCACTTCTCGCTGAGTTCGATTGTTGGGGGAACCTTCAGCATTGGCCGCCTTGACCTCGGTGACCTCTATGGTACCTTCTTTTGGCACACAAATCTATAAAACTTCAATTTTGGGTGAAATCTTTCTTTCCTACTTTATGTGGCTGATTTTTCCTAAAATCAAGCCCACTAAAGTGGGGGGAAAATGTAATGTCGCAAAATTGCACCTAGGGGAAATTCCACATTTTAGCACTTTTCCTAGCATTTATGATACCTAAACGCATTAATGGTAAAAACCCCATGGGTCAAAATTTCACAATTATAGCCCCATGTGGTCCAATGGTGAAGCAATAACAGCTTGATGACACGTTTCCCAAAAACTTGTGTTTTGGACGCCTGCATAGTGTGCAAACATTTGCATAGCGTGCTAGCATCCTGATGGTTTTTTGAGTTTCAAATGAGGAATCTTGAATCTTGACTCTTGACATGTGTCCCAACAGTCAAGTTTTTGGGTGTAATGACTCTTTGCCACCCTTGCATGCAACAAAACCCCTCATTTTCTCTCATTATGGGGGTTCATTCACTCATTCAAATTGCTCTCTTCAAATTCACTCCTCAATCTTTTCTACTCTTGGTAGCAACACTTCTACAAGAGAAGCTTTGTCGAACTGAGGTCACTCCAACAACCAAAGCTCTCTAGCAATCATTCAACGGTGCATCTGTGTGTTCAAGAGGGGGCTGAGGCGTATTGGTAACACTCTCTCACTCTTTTCTATTTGCGAATAGATTAGATCTCTTGTTCATTTTATACTTGGTGGTGTTGGTTCTCCTCCTAAAGTGGGGTTTGCTTTCACCATTCCTTTTGTCCATTTTGGTTACATTCTCTTTCTATCTAGTTATTTGTGGAGGTGGGAACACCAAAGTGACGGTTTGACTGCTCCAAGGAAGACCCCTATACAACCCCAACATTTTCCCTTGTTCGCCTTGTGTGCAAGTTGTTAAAGCGGAGCTGGGAGTGAAGATTCAGATGTCCGGTTGTTAGTAATCTCTCTCCAATCTCTCCTCATGTCTTCTCATAGTTTTTGTTCATTACGAACTTGTTCTGTTACATAGACCTTGGATTTGGATTAGAAGGTGGAGCTCTAATTTTCCCGTTTGAGTCTTTGAGCACTCTGTTGCTTGGGATGCCAACACAACATTTGGACTCCAATGTGCCGCACTGGCATCTTGAATCCATTCTATTATCCGTTGGCCAAGAGCTCCTCTGAAAGAGGTAGAAATCTAGAAGCTTTGCTCTTTCAGGATCTGAAGTAGTTTCTTTTGATAATTAACTAGTACACATTTTCTTTGCAATTTCTTCATTCAACTTATGTTGAGGTGGATAAGGGAAGTTTGTTTTATGGGATTCTCTTGAGAATGAAGAGACTCGTGAGCAGTGAATCCCCCTTATCTCACAAGATCAAAATGACATGTAGATACATTATAAGACATGTACCTTTCAAATTCCTTAGTATTATTATTTAAACACATAAATGTAATTGGTACATTGCATCAACCAAAAGGAAGAACATGTTATTTATACAAACCTTATTTTTTCTTGAAATTGATTTTTCATACATCCTCCTCCATTCTCACTTGATGGTACCTTTATTTTAGATCCAATTTTGTAAATTATTTGAAATGTTATAATTGGTCTAGCAAGTCATATATACTTACTAAAGGATATCAATTTTTATAGTAATCTTGTTGAAAGCATAGTAACCTATTCAAATTCTATTAGATTCATCATTCCCTACTATCACTATGAGAGATACACATGCTAAAGTGTTACAAAACATTAAACACCATGTAGCAAGTCATCTATCCTTGGGAGAGGATATTGATTATTGATAATGATCTTGTTGAGAGCATGGTAACTTATGCATATTTTCCAAGATTTATCATTTCTTACAATCACTATGAGATACCAACATGTATAAGTGTTAAGAGGTATTAAAACCATGTCCTAATAACTCTAAAGTTAGTTCTTTACTTCATTACTCTTCATCAATTATTTCCTTTATAGTCTTATATTAAATATAGGAGATGAATCTCATGCTCTAATTCTCTCTTAAGAGGCAACCCTTTAGGTTAATGCAATACTCCCTCAAATCATGCAAATAGTGCTTATAATCCCCTAGTATTCTTGCCACTATGAGACATTGAAAAATCCCAAATCCCTCTTTTTGTTTATCTTTAAAAAATAAAAGAAACCATTGATTGGTTTATTTTGGGTTTTAGTGCTTGATTAGAGTTGACCATGGTACCTCAATCATTATTTTGGTGTCACTTAACAATATATATAATTCAATCCTTGACCTATAGGTACTTATTTTCCCTTTTCATAAATATATCATATCACACATACAAATACAAACTCTAAATGCATCAAAATAAATCACATATAATTTTACTTGATCTACATAATGAGAATTCATAGAAGAATGAAACTTGTATTATTTATTTTTATTGAGTTTCCATACCCTTTATAACTCAACCAAATGGATAAGGCTAAGGATGATCATTTTTGGAGTACAAGACCACTGAGAGGGGGGGGTGAATCAATGGTCTAATGAGGAACCAAATTGTATTAATTAACTCACTTGTATTATGCAAAGGTATCCATTGAAAACAATTCAAACATTATAGGTATTGAATGTTGAGTGAGTCACAATGATATGTAAATCAAAACATGATACTTGATGTAACGCCCCGCCGTGTGAACTCCAAAGGACAACTAAATCTAACAAATTACCACACAATTTTTTTTTTTAAAGAACATTACATAAGATGAACATGAACATACATTACATGCAAAGTAAAAATACAATTACAACATCAACTATGTCCTTAGGGGTACACGTGACGATGTTACAAAACCTAAACTCATACCATAACAATAAGGAACGAACCAAACTAGTCCCAAGGGGTTACATGGTTGCATTACACGTAAACCTTCCCAACCAATAACATCATTAAAGCTAATGCTAATAAGATAACAATAGAAGCATACATTCACAAGATAACATAATGATAACATACAACCATCCATGATCATTGGAGATGAAAAAGATGCATACATCATTTTATTACATCTCAAATCAAAGTTCAATATTACTATTATCACTTGAAATTGCACCCTGTTGAACCTGATGTTCAACACCTCAGTGTAACATGGGAAGACCTCTAAAGCTATGAGTCACTTATAGACAGAGGTCAACCTCAAGAGAAGGCCAGCTTCCTTGTTGGGTAATCACCTAAACTACTAATTCTGTAAAGGGAAAGGGAGAAGGAGTGCATAAAAATAAAACTAACGCTATGGTGATACAACGAACTGAGAAGAGCAATGAGATACTTAGGTTACACTTGAAAATTGACAATGAACGTAAATTACACATCAAATCTATATAAGTTTTGCATTAATATATCACAAACAGGTTTGATTCATACACTTTTTCAAAAAAGGAAAAGATTTTCACAGAATAGAATCCATGTGCGATTATATAAACACAACTTGTGATTTGTATAATGATACTTTTTTGCAAAGGAAGGCATGAAAACACAAGATAAAGCTATAAAGGAATGAAAGAAATTCACAAAATAACTTGATCATTAACTTGAAATGCACAACACTTTGCAAGAACAAGATGGTAATCTGAAAACATCAACAGTGATCAAGGTAAGCTTTGTATATTATGCCCCAAAATGAGTTACAGAAGTTTGCTAATCTGAGAAAGGACTGCAAAAGTCATAGACTTTTGAAAAGCATAAGGATAACTCTAAATGAGTTACAAAATCTACATCAGTTGAGAAAGGATTTTAGGAAAAATCACTAACTCTCCAGAATGCATAATCCAAACTCCTTTACAAAGAGGCAAAAATTCACTATATACAAAAAGAGGTCGGCCCCCAGGGCTTACAAAATATCAGCCTCCAGAAGGATCTGCCCTTAGATCTTTTGAAGGAAGTTAATGTTGCGTCCCGGCTGTCCATGTCGGTGAAGAGTTGCTCCAAGAATGGCCTCCTTGATCTTTTACAACGCCCACATTAACTTCTGGTCTCGTGTCTATCTTCTAACTTCCTTGTCGAGCTGCTTTAAATTCTCTTGAGCTCAGAGAAAATTCACATTGCTCATTCTATTGATCCTCCTCTCATCAGTCAAACTGCCACGGCTCCTTGTAGCTCACTACGGTTGGTTGAACAAATGCTTCAAGAGAGCCGGATGGGTCAAAATTCATTGATTCGGATTAGATCGCATGTGGGTGGGGAACTTTAACCACATATCTCCCCGATGCGATGCTCCCTTGATTATCGACATAGCTCCCCAATGTCGTGAGAGTTCACCAGCAAGCCAAAGTCATATAAACATTCATGGTGAGTGCCCAAACCATTAGCGAAGACCTTTTGCATTGGAAAACCTCATGGCGAGCTCTGGGGAGTCATCTGCGATATCCTTTCCATTGCTTAGTCATCGCATTGGCAAGAGCTCCTTGCGGTCGGCGGGAGGTCATACCACGATCGCCGTGGAGATTATACCGTATCCTCCTCCATGGTGGAAACATCCATGTGTCGATCAAACCTCACAGAGAAAAACACTATGTAGGATCCTTCATCGCCCGACAAGACCTCATGTTTTCAAAGACTCACTTTCTTTGTGAGACCCGATTAGGTGAACAGAACATCTGTGAAGCCATCACTTGTTTACGAGCCATCCTCTTTAGCACTGCCGGTTGGTAGAACAATGCGGGTTGGTGAGACTTCTCCCGAGCTCTCAAAGATCTTTAGGCGGGCGCTCATTTCATATCCGGGGAGACCTCCATTTGAGGGGCATCGTGGAAAACTCTTTACGTTACACCAAAGGCACAAAACATGTCGACATGACTAACAACCATTGGCGAGACATCCTGTCGATAGCACCTCCTTTCGTTGAGCTCTCTTCATTTCGCTAAAACATCTCCCTGAGCTCCTACTTGTTCGGCAAGACCTTCGGCTTTTGGCGAAACCTTTTGTCGAACTTCTTTCCTTCGCCGATGCTGCTTCACTTTGGCGAGACATCCTGTCGATGAGACTTTATGTTGAACGGCAAGAGTCTTACCGATGTCCCTTTCTATTTCGGCAAGACTATCAGCGGTCGACAAGACCTTACATCGAGCACCAAACATTACATCGAGCCTTTTGTTTGAGACCACCCACCGGTCGGAGACATCTCGCCCGGGGCATCACCGTTACGCCGAGATACATGCGGTCGAACGCATGGTGGTCGGCGAGACCAGCCGCCCGAACTCTCATCGCTGCAGCGGTAGAGATTACCTTCGATTAGGTGAGGACATTACATCAGGCCAGAGCCTTCGTCGATTGAGTGCAGCTCGTTGGAAAAAGAACTTCACCACAATGCGGCTAGGCATTCGAGGATCGATGTCAGCCTCTCCGGTGCTTTATCTCTGGCCAGGGCCTATGGGTGCGGCCAGGGGCATCATGACGAGCACTTTTTCTTTTATCGATGCGCAACAACGTAGGAGACCACCCACTTTTGGAAGACCTCCCGTGAGCTTGTTTGCCATGAACGCTTCATCTCATTAAAGACTACTCCACTCAATGGTGAACCTTGCAATTAAACCCCATATCATCGTTAGCAGAGACCTTGGCACATTCGGCAAACCTACACCGAGCTCGCTTTGTTTCGTACGAGACCATGTTTGTGATGGACATCTCCCGAAAGATAACCAGCTCCCGTCTGACCTTGTGAACAACTTTGATGACTCACCGTCCGGGGAAGACTTCACGGCCGGCGGCAAGAGTCTTACAATGCCCTTTCTATTTGAAGGAGCTTCTCGATTATTGAGCCAGAGACCTCGTAAGTAACGCCCTCCATCGATTGGAACTATTCACTTCATCATGAGACATCTCCCTGAGCTTAACATTACGTCGAGAGTTCCACTCTTTCGGTGAGACTTCGTTTATTCGATAGGACCTTATGCCGAAGGAAAAATCCTTCGGCGAGACCTTTGGTAGTCAGCCAAACCTTTTGGCGAAGATGCTTCCTTTCGGCAAACTCATTTCATATCGGGGAGACTTCGCTTGATCGGTGGGACTTCATAGCGAAGGCACAAGTTTTCGCCGAGACCTTATCCTTCAGCCAGACCTTATGCCGAAGGCATAACCCTTCGTTGAGATCTCCTGGCGATTAAAATGTCTAGCCAATCGGGACATTTCAAAAATGAATAGAACCCTTGCTAGTCGGCTAGACATCTGGAAGGTCTTGCCGACTTTCTCCTTAAAGGAATTTTATGCCAAACTTGACTGAGGCAGACTTTTCAACTGAGCTCCTTGAGAAATGCATCAGGGGTATGATTTAATCATGCACAACAATGTCTCCATTTGGCCTCCCTGAACACCTGAAACACAGATTCCCCTGCTTGATTGAGCCCGTAGTTGAAAATTGGGTAACAATTACAATTGTGGAGCATATTTCCACAGATACAACACATCAAGGATACAATAATACAGTACATAATGCTTCCCTTATATCAACGGGAAGAGTACATCAAGTAAACACATATTACATCAATGAAGAATAAGGTACAAAGCATATTGCAGTCTTTAACCAAGTGAAGCTCTAAAAACTTAGCATCCACTTCCGCATCACGAATGCAACCTGGGAACCCAATGGGGTGCATAGCACGTTCCACCTGACCATGTGGACTCGAAGGCCCACCCCCCATGCTAGGAGATGACAAGAAAGGACCCACATCAAAACAAAGGTCAAGCAAACAAGGATAACACAACACCAACATAAAACTACATCAAACAAATTATACAAACAACACTCCCAGAGGCAACCAACCAAGGGAAAATAAACGGGTACTATAGGAGAGTTTCATTGCATGGCCTTACATGGATTATCCAGACAACCTATCACAAGGTTCTGCCTCCATCTATGGTTCTCCTGACTTCCTATCTCAAGGCGCCGCTCCATAGGGTGACTCATGCGGAACCACTTTCCTTTCATGAGGACAAGTCAATGATCTTACCAACCAGGTCTTCTCATCCCATCCTTAGCCTATGAAAGCACTAACAATATGGGTGAGGCACATAATTAATCTTGTTTAGTGTTTAACTACCCAAACCCACTAGTTCATTAATTAAATTATCACTTGTTTAGGAAACTCTTACATGGGTTATCTTGACAGCCCCTTTGTGCGTTAGCCCCCATGAAGAGCCACTCTCCCTATGGGCACCCAAACCAAAAACACGCAAGGGGTGTACCTCATCTCACATAAAAATCAAGGTGTACATAACACACAACATGCGAGGAAAGAACCATCTCGCAAACCCATTCCATATCACTGAAACAAGAACAAAGGAGGTACCGCCCACCACATAAACTATATAAATCAACTGATGCCCTAAGACAATAGAGTACCCAAAACGAACAAGTTTTCCCCTAGCCTTTGGAAGTTACTAAAAAAATCCACCCAAAAATGAGAATAAAAAAAACTTGGGTTCCCAACCATCTCAAAAGAAATATGTCTACAAGAAAGTCAACACATAAAGTCTCCTCATTCCATAACTATGACAAGAGAAAAACTCACAATATGGGACCATGAAGTGACGATATAAATTTCACAATCACAAAATAACAAGTGTAGAGTAAAAATAACAACCTCATAACAGAATCCTCAAACTTCGTCAGAGTTGACATGATCAATTCAATACAAAATCAATCGCATTTACCGGCAACAAATCAACCAATAGGGAATCTAAGGGAACCCTCAATATTCTCCTTACATGATACCCATTGACTAATTACCCAACAAACTTTTAGTTCAAGTGAAGAAGGACATGTTGATAACCACACTTTACAAAGACTATAAAATCAACTATTAAATGATTACAAAGGACAAGCATTAACTATTAAAAGACAAACTAATTGAAACTATTTAATTAAATCCCTCCATTATCTAAACATACATAACTCAATCCCCTATTTAATTTTCCAATTTCCTTCTCTATCTAATTAACTTATTCATAATGGCATAAAATATCAAACTTCCCTTTAAACTTTTCTCTTTATCGTTGACTTCCCTTTTTAGATCATACTCACCAACCCATAACCAACTATGATATCAATTATACTACTTTGCAAGGTGAAATCACAAGGCCAAGGATAATTTAAATCTATTTGTTTAAACAAATCTATTCAAATATCTATATACAACAAATCAATTTTCTCTATTCTTAAGATTCCATTCACTAAAACTTTGCAAACATTCATAATTAATTATATCAACAATTAATCTAACAACTACTCTCATGTTGATTACAAAATAATCCTCAAAGAATCAATATTCAACAATTAATGAAGAGATAATTTAATTCTTTTATTTAAACCAAAATTTCTAATTATCAAAATACAAAAAGACCAATTAAATTAAGTTAATATCTTCTTTTAACCTAATTTAAATTCGATCACATAATTATCTAATTTTCTCTAAAAAGGTAAATTAAATATTTAATGTTATATAAAAGAAAGATATTTATTCATCTTAAATTACTCATTTAATGTCAATAAAGGAATCTACCCTTCTCACTTAATTACTCTATAAATATTCTCTGTTATAGAGAAATTGAGAGAAAACCATTTAACCATAATTTGATCAATTTAATTACTTATTTCACTTAACTAACATAGTCACCTATTTATCTATCAAGTATAAACATTTATTAAAAGTATCTTTAAAATATTTACTACATTTATCCAAGTACGTGTATTCAATTTCTAACAAGAAAGTAAAATTCTTCGATATAATTTTAAACTACACATTCCCTAATTTTAGTAACCACTAACGTAAGAACATTCTAAAACAAACCCTTCCTTACTTCATATTATCAATTAGGCAGATTATTTATCTATATAAAAGTAAATCAAAACCCTTGACTTAATCACATATCTAATAAACCAAAAATAAACATTTAATTCCCTCTTTTATCTAAGTAATTAAATATAATTAATTTTTAGAATTCTCATTAATGAAACTAAATAATACTTATTATTTACGTGCCTTGTCACTAGAATATAAGTCATGTCATAAAATTCATAATCTATAGGCTCTTGACATCATTTTTTAATAATGAAATGTAAAAATAATAACATCTAAATGAGTATACTTTCCAAAGGAATTTTATACACCAACTATAAAGGAGGTAGATATTTTTTGATTAATCAAATACAATTATATAGTGAAATGACTATTTGAGAAAACACAATTAATTAATTTAACTAATTGCTATATAACTGACATTATGTTGTAGAATAATATACTCTCGATAATTCAACTATCGAAATTCAAGTACGTGATTTGATGAAAATGCCATGACAATTCTATACTAAGACTCATAGATACATAATTTAGGAACCTATGTAGAAAAATAAATTCTATTTGGTCTAACTAAAAAGCATAACAATAGAAAAGAATGCGAGACTAATAATCATTCTTTTATTTTACTTTTTCTTTTAAAAATTATCACTCCTCAACAAAAGAAATATTTAAATAGCCTGTTTCGTAAAACATAAAGAGTGAATAAACGTAAATAGGAATGAACAATGAAAGGTAATTAGGTTTAGTTAGTTTGGCCATGGAATTATATTTATCTAAAATATAATCACAGATCTCGGGGTGCAACTAATACTCAATTGGAATTTAGTAGCTAATAATGAAAAATAGAAAAGATACTAATAAGTTCAAATACAAAATTATTTTAATATCATATTGTAACGTTGTATACACAATGATGTTTGATTTATAAAAGAAAAACCCTAAAACAATAGAAGGAAGGAGTTCTATCAATCCCCTAGACTTGTTGAGAATACTTAAATAAAATATTAATATACATTAATAGAGATTTGTTTCCCAATCTAATTTACATGTCCAAAACAATTATTGAAGGTATTGCGATTCCAACCCTATTAGGATAGTGTGAAATTTTGTTGTAATCCTAATATTATTATTCTGTGAATCTCCAACATATTTGAATCGGCACATGGATACCCATCTTTTCAGAGATATTACTATTTTATTGTGACGTTTACTTGTATCATGATTGATCAAGTGCAACTTCATAAGCCTCCCTTGTTTCACAGAATTATTGTTAAATTGAAGGGCTTTGATATGCGTGAGTACTCCCACCAACACATGCATACAAACTATTTGAATGGCTTAAACCAAGTGTCTCCCTCTATAGAACCAGATATGCAAGATGTGGATTCATAGACAACACAATTTAGCTTTGATAGAGTGCCTCAAAGAGACGTCATATTATGGAATGTATTTATGGTGCCCCCAACCACAGGACGGGTGATGCTAGTTTTTACATAGGACTTCTAAATCAATGATATAGTAATATATTCAATTATTTTGATATTATTGCTTAAGCCTTAAAAAAAATAATATCATTTGTGTTGAATCAATAAATCCACACTAATGAAATCATTGATAACTCAAAATGTAATAATAATGTTTATATTATAGGTAACATAATTTCCTTATGTCAATATTATTTATTTATTTTTATTATTATCATTTTTTTTGACGTGAAACAATAATAGTTTATGTATTAGAAGTTCACCCTTCAACATCAAACATATTGTACAATGCGGTTTAAATTATATTACTACTACTATTAATAGTCCAATAGCAATACTTATATTCATAATAATATATACTTTATTCTAATTTGATTCTTACTAACTATGTCAATATCACATTTATTATTAACGATAATAAATTCTAGGTTGGTAATTTCCATTGGCATTATCACCAATACCTCTTAGACGAAAATTTTAAAGTCAAGTGCCAACATTACACAAGCAATGTAATTAGCTTCGTTGACCAAACAATTAATACTAGATCTTTTCTTGATATGGTACAATGACCCATATAATTCAAATTTAATTTAATTAAGTAGATTAATCAAGGCCAGTCAAGATATTAGCTTAGTCACATAATTCAAAATCCATTAATCAATGTAAACTAACGAACCCAATGTGACACACGATTCAACCAAATGACTTACTCAATTGTCACAAAGGCCAAAAGCGGAGGGGTATTACACTTGAACAAAGATAACCTATTGAACACAATATGAAAAACCACCAAGAGGAGACATAACACAAGTATTATGAGTGGAAAACCCTAAAAGCGTGAAAAACCACTTTGAAAATAAATTTTATTAAGCCTCACTAGCCAAAAACCTCACTAGTTACATTCTATGCCTCACTGAGAACACCTCAAGTTGGTATCAAATTCTATGCCTCACTAGCAATTCCTCACTGGAAAAACAATATGTCTCACTGACAAACAAAACCATACATCACTTTTATCAATTTCAGAAGAAACAAACAAAAATCAGAGGGTTACTCTGTTTGACAATCCACTGTTCTTGTGATATATCTCTACATCATCAATTCAACAAACACCATCTCCATAATTCACCCATACCACAACACTATTTCATCAATCAAAAATTCAACCACACATCCCCTTTTTTTGAAGGATCCAAGAACATTCACCAATCGGTTCAAAAATACAATTCTGCACTAACCAATTCACACAGTAATGATCAAATGCACGCCAATCTATATTCTCATCACCTTCCCATTAGAATTTAAATAGACTTTAAATATCATTCGTTGATCTATACTTTGGAACCTTCGTGGTGACCGTTGATCCCTACCTCCCGCCACGTTATCAATTAAACAAGAGCCCTTGATTTCCTTTGGGCGGTATAATGAAAGTATTTAACCTGTTGAACTGGTAGACCTTAGGTACAATGACTAGTTCCCAATGTGCGTTAGACCCTCGATTAGTCACATCAAGTAACTTTTAACTTACAAAAGAAAGTCACCTTTAAATTAAAATAAAAAACAAAGTTATCATTTACCTTGCAAAAGATTTGGGTTTGGACTAAACTTGCAAGCACTAAGAAACCCAAGCCAATCTTAGAATCTTCATAGAATTGTCGATCATGTAATTTTTCATAATTGTTGCTAGTCATCATGAGTTTTCAAATGTAGAGCTTATTGTCTTTGACATTATCAGAGAAGATGAACTTTGATGATCCATATGCATGAGGATTTAGAGTATAACACAGTGTATCAATATGGATGCATCAACATCTTAGGATGAATGAATCATCATGAGGAAATGATCAACACAATGAACACCATTATTGAAGCATCTTCTGAAGCAACACTAAAGCAATCCTTTGAGACCATCAAACATCAACATGTTACCTTTTACCTTTCACTTTTGACACAATACCATGAAATATATTATCATCACCTTGAAATGTAGCATCAACTTTTGCATTAAGACCTGAATGAACAAGAACCTCTGAAGCATCAAGTAAGCACCAAGAACACTACAATTTACACCATAAAAATGAACAAATAATTTTTCATGAACAATGAACTCTAATGAACTTTGTCATGAACAATGAACTCCAATGAACCTTCACCATCAACCCAATATTTTCTTTTCTTAGAACTCCATGAAAGAATGAACATCAACATCAATGGAAGAACCTTTGACATCAATTGAGATCAATGAAAAATCAAACCAATAGATCATATGTCTTAAGACTAAGCTTTCTTAAGATTTTAGTTGAAGTTAACTTACATTGAGAATTGGGATCTACAAGTGCTCTTACACTTGTTTTCTTCAATTTTACTTAATGAAAAATTAGTTCATTGCTTCTTGTTCTTGTTCAAGTTCTTGATGATCCGTGTTCCTATGCAACTCAAATTTTCATTACCATCCAACTTTTCCTCTATTTATAGTTCATCTTGAATGGATATCATGGATTTCTTAGAGTTATCGTTGGTTCTATTCTTAGGATGTGACTCAAGGTGTAACCTCCAATATTTATATTATGTGGCCATCAATTTTATAATATGAACAATGATCTTTAATTATTTACTGTTATGGAAAATATTGTTAGTTTTCTTACTTTTCTATTTCTTGAACAATTTTCCTTTTTCCCATTGGCCTATTATTTATTTGGTTGTTGTCTCTTTTTCAAATATTATCCTCTACCTCTCTTCTTCTCATAATTTGTGTAATATATACTTACATGAAAGCCTCATCCAAATCATTTGTCTTGGTTGTAATGAATTTCCTTCTTAGGATTGTATGCGACCTATCAAGATAATTAGTAAGGATATCTTCTTCCAATTCCATGCTCAACATCATGGCTTGTTTATGGAACTTGGCTAGATGCATTCTTGGATACTTTGACCATTTTCTTGCCTAAAGTAGAACCAATTTACTTTCTAGTTTGTTTCATGACCAATTGGATAAAAATCTTTCATAACTATATGTTAGTTTCTTCTCCTTCTTACACAAAGAAAGATATCTCCCATCATGCAAGTGAATTTCCACTCATTTTCAAATGAGAAAAGGTTGTTTTCTATACTTCATTCACATTATGGACACTAAAATTTACCTGATTTTTCTTGATCCAAGAATTTAAATTTTATGTATATATTTTATCTTCAAAATTCTTAATATCTACTTGGTTTCAAATTTAAATGGGGAAATTCCAATTATTACTTGAGGATTTATTTTTTCTTGAAAGCAATTGTTGCCACCATTTTCTTCTTCTCCACTATCTCCAATCCCAAACTTCTTTGCCAAAGCTCAAAATAGGTCATAGATAGATGATTGATATTGAACCATGTGAGATTTTGGTCTAGAGATTTTCTCCTATTATAGAGTTATCAATTGTTGCTTCATCACCTCTTCTACATGACAATGTAGGGCTAAAACCCCTGTATTCAAATCACCCATTTTGGTTTCTTGATTCCAATGATGTGTTATTATCTCTAAATTCTATAGAACTATTTTTAAATACTTGAAGTCCTTGTCACTATTAGTGAAATCCAATTTCCTATAATTCCCCATGAGTTTGAATCTATTACAATAAAAAATGATCTATAATTACTAGAAAATAACTTAAATTTTAAAATGCATTATAACTATTTTCAATGAAATATGGAAGGAAACTTTGCTAAAAAACGATTAGTAAAAATGAAAAAAAACATAGGGTGATCCCACAATAGTGGTTTACAATTTTTGGCCAAACTGGACACTGAAATATTTTTTTTAACTAAATCTTCACTTTCGGGCACCTATAGCAGCTAAACCATGAGGAATTTGAAGATGATGCAAACTAGAGTTTCGTGACATTTTTTCTATAGATTCTAAATATATTTTTTTCAAAATTTTTGGAATCAAATTGCACTTCTTTTTCCATCTCCCTCGAAAACTAGTTTTTTTTAGAAAACAACATTTTTAAAAAGTGACACTCACCGTATAACGCATAACTTTTTTTCCATGAAGGATAAAATTATAATTCTTTTGAATTTAGATTTGCAACTCTGATATCTAGTGCGTCCACTTGGTTAGATAGATTTTTATTGAATATTTTTTCTTTAATCAAGTGTTGAATTCAAATCAATTATAATTCAGACATAGTGCGACCATATAACGCATAACTTTTTTTGTATGTATCGAAATTCTTTTTTTTAAAATTTTTTTGGATCAAGGACTTCAATATCTAGTGCACTAA
>VDFB02053498.1:0-24945 GCA_007258455.2 Sequoia sempervirens
AAAAGAAAAGTAAACAATATCCGATCTGCCGGAATCGAACCAGCGACCTAAGGATTTCTCAGGGATTTTGATTCCCACTACAGTCCTCCGCTCTACCAACTGAGCTAAGATCGGGTTTGCTTTATGGTGGTCAGTGTTTCCTTTTTATACAAATTTGTAAAATGCAAATTTATTAACAGGTTTAATTTTAAAAATTCAATTGGAAATCTAATGTCCACAAAGGTCTATATTTGTCATTGCGTTGAGTTTTGGCTTAAGAAAATTATTATTGTCTCTCCCAAGTCTTGCATGATAACCGTTAAAATTTAATAGTGGCCATGTCCTCCTCTATAACTCTTTCTATTGCTGATATAAGTTTTAATGGGTTTGGATAAAATAAATACTCTAAGCATTTGTATGGTTGAAGCTTGTTATTTTTAATCGTATGATTGTAAAATTAGTGCTATGATTTAATAGAATGCGTATTCTAATTATTTGGTAATCTTTTGAAAGTATTTTAAAATACCACTAATTCTTAGAGTAGAGCAAACAACATCCAATAAGGAAAAGTAGTAATCAAAGCAAACATTATACCAAATCAAATGTATAGCGAAAGATCAAATTTTGGTCCATGAATGTGACTTAGACCTCCATAGAGTAATATATTATTACAAATTTGAGGCAAAGTACAAGTAGAGAATCAACATTTTTAGTCTTGAGATATCCTTATTTCAATGTTCTATCCCAATTCTTCTTCTTTGAGTCTAGGAGTAAGTAATCTTGCCCACTTGTCGAAGGGGAAGAGGAAGAGATATAGAAAGAAGGGAGAATGAGTTTATGTTTAGTGAGTTCATAAGTTCAAGAGCTTGCTGAAGTGTTAAACATGGTTTGTGCATTCTCAAAATAATAGATATAGTGAATACAAAGGGTGATGAAGTGTTAAAATGCAAGAATGTGAGACCATATCCAACTAAAGTTGAAAGCCTACTTAAACTATTTTCAAACATAAGATGTCAAATGGAATGGTGTGATATTAATATCTCCCAACTATTTGTATTTACTCCAACTACTCATCATTATTGCTAGTTTATTCCTCCATTGACACTAAATTCATCATACATACATTCATCCTGATTGTCCATTTTAAATAGTTCGTCTAGGCCATTGTTTTCAAATTGTTACAATGCCATTTTTAGGTTTGACACCTTGCATGGTTAAAAGGATTTTTGAGTTATATTTTGAAGGATTGTTCAATGATTATTTTTGGTAGAGAAGTGTTTGAGTTATCCAGGGTTTCAATCATTGAAATGGAGTTGTAAGAAAGTAGTGGATTTTATTGAAGTGTTAGAAGAGAATATTGTATGTTTCATTTCTTCAAGACTATAGGTACATGTTTAGGGAAATTTTTGAATGTAATAGAGGTTTCCTCTTAGCACAATTGTTGTTATGAGTGTAAAGGGTAAAAGTAAGAAGTTGGGTTCACATATAGGGGAAGTGTTGAAAAAAAAAAGTCTTGACATGAATGGGAACCTGAGCCTAAAATTAGAACAGGTACCCATTATAGTTCAGGATCCCATCCTACGCAGGTACTCTTTTTACTAAAAGAGTAGTTGTTTCGTAAAAGTATATTTATTTTTATTAAAAAGGATTATGGGCTCATTTTATCCCAACAATAGAGACCAAAGAGTGACAAGAAATAATGGGTACCCACTTTTGTAGCTCCTACCACCAAGATTTTTCCCCTGCCACCTCCTCTCACCAACCTCATAATTTCTAGAGACCTCCAAGTTAGTTTTTTGGCCTTTTATGTACTTTTTGTTGTAGATTTAAGGTTTGCATTTAGATTTTAGGGTTGAAGGAAAAAGTAGAATATAATTTAACTTGGTTTTAGTGTAATGATCATACATTTATAATACATTCTATGTTTCATTATTTATTTTAGAAAATCAGTTCAAAGATGATACCCTAATTAAAACCCTAATTCATTTTCTCCCTTTGCAAACAAAGTTTTGTGCCATGAAATAATCAATCTTCCCATTCTCATAAAATGCATGAGGAAACCTCTCAAATGATGTAAAAATGAAAGATTTCATAGATACACTTGATATCATATCTTCTATGTGTAGTATCAACATGATCTATTACAACAACTAAATGTGCAACATCAACCTCCTCCATATGATCTCAATTTCTGATATTCTCCTCATGAATTTTTTGTTCCATAAGATTATTTGATAGAAAACTTAATTTGTACCCATATTTTCTTGATTTTGGGATTTCTTATTTCTAACATTTAAAAGGAATAAGTTTTGAAGCTATTAGATTCAATAATTTCCTCATTTTAGGCATGATAAAATAGGGCTCCACCTGGTTGCCATGAGGAAGGTTTCTATCCTTAAACATTTTAAAGAATCAAATATTAATTAAATTTGATCAAAAAATTACTTCTTAGACGAGCTAAGATCATTATAAATATATCTTATTAGACTCCTAATTTCCACCATCTCACAAGGATGGATATACTTAGTGAGAGGAGAGGAAGGTGGGTTGAAAACTTGAAACTAGTTGTATTGAATTTCTTGAGGAGGGTTATTTTATAAGGAATTAGGTTTAAGGGTATAAAGGGTAATATTATATCTTGTATAAGGTTCAACCTAGCTTGAACAACTAAATCATTAGTTCAAGAAGATATTTACCACCCAAAACTTGAATCATGTTAACAAATTTTGCATTTAAATACTTTAAGTAAAAAGCAAGGTAATATTCATGATGAGCCTAGCCCAAGCTGACTCAAAAACTCTTCTTTTGCTGCCTTGAGAATTTTATCAAACAGTTGGTGTGCAAGATGATATAGGTTGATAAGAACTTCTGATTGATTTGTTTTGACTTTCTCATCACCAATGATGTTTCATTAAATTTTTCCAATGGTATCAATGATTGCCAATGACAACTATGAATGTCTCTAAGATGAAATGCAATTGTTTTAATGCTATTTTGATGTATAAAGATGACTGGAACTACTTGCAATATGCAACTACAACAATTAGAAATTATGAAAAACACTTTGGATGTAACCTAATATGGCATTTATGCACTTACAACCAAGTAGCATTAATACAAACACTTGGTATGCAATATTATAACATTATTTATGCCAAAAGAGAACCTTACAGCCAATTGACATTTTGTCAAAGAATTAGCATGCAAACTAATAAGCTAATCATGAATAATATAAACAAGCTCAATTAAAATAGTATTTGACCAACAACTTGTATCTCCTTCTTTGCAATAAAATGTCTAATACAATGATGCTATGAATTGGCCAAGACTCTTGGCTTACAATTGATTGACAATAGTGCCAAATCTGATTTTCTGAGTATTCACTTACAACAACTAAAATGCCTATGATGACAATGAAAACTATTTAGTAAATGCAAGAAGAACCTGGTAATGATGGTGCCCAATGTTGTTGATGAAGAAACAGTAAAAATACAATGTGATAGGCACCTTCCAAGCTCAAATTGAAATGCTCAAGCTGTCGCCCTTGTTCTTTCCAGGAAAAAGTTTAGATAATTAATTGCAGCACCAAACACCTTCCAATTTACTCTTAAAATGATTGTCTTAACGATAGGAATTGAATGCAACAATACCCAGAATGATTGGCCTCCTCAACAGAAAGATATGAGCAAAAACATGAGACTCACATAGGCTGATCAACCTCCATGACAACAAATTATGAAGGTCAGAAAATGCAACTGAAAATTTACAAAATATCACTTCCTAAGATGATGAAATGATAAATCACAATCAACAATTATTCTCCAAATTGAATCTCCACAAATTTGGCCCTAGGCCATTAATTTTTCTCAACAAAATAATCAATCTCAACAATACATCAGCTACTAAAGTAACTTCTCAATCAAATGCAAATACATTAGCTATTGCAATTCAAATACTTTACTCAAAATAAGTACAATAATACATCAGCTATTGTACTCAAATAATTTCCACAATGAAGCACAAGATTAGAATTTCGAAGTAAAGCCCACAATCAACAATAATTCAGTTAGTATCTCACAGCCTCAAAATTGCGTAGCCAATGAGGGTTTTCGTCCCCAAAGGTCCTCCAATGGCTAAAACCCTAGCTAGCTTTTCCACCACCAAAAGTCATCAATTCAAACAACAATTCCTAGATGAAGAAACAATGGCTGGCCTCACCTATTTATTCTTTTTCACCAAGAGCTCGACCCACAATCTAGAAGCTTCTAGAATATTATTTTATTTTTATTAAGTGACTTTATGATATATTATTTTATTTAAGTCACTTTATTAAATTAATTAAATACAGTTACCTATTAATATTTATTTATTTGATAAATTTATAAATAATTAACTTAATACCACTTTTTAATTTAATTAAAATAATCAATTAATCATCCTCATGAAATATTATTATTTTGGACAACTTAATTAATTAATTAAATTAAATTACACTACCTCCAAAATGGGGAAATTACAGTCCGCCCCTCCTGAAATTGCTTGTCCCCAAGCAATCTTAGCAACGAAGAACAAATCCATCCACCTGGATCCAAAGGAAAGATCTGTGTAATGTCCCAAACATCACCAAACAACTCCTGTAGCACTATCACATCCTAGTGAATTAACTTAATCCCAAACTCTAAAATGCAAAAAGTCTCCAATTCCTGAATCAAATCATCATGAGAGAACAAAGTAGAAGATTTTCCAAACTCAGAATCACCATCTGAGTTTGGAAGTAAGTCACACCAAAGCTGACTAGAACACTTCTTATTCCACCCACCGCTTTGTGTCATCAAAGTCATCATCAAATACTAAACATGTGGGTTGAAATCAAACTGATGAGAACAACTCAAGATGCAATCGAGGTGAAACTCTCCTGACTGAGCTAATGGAATACCCAAATGATCAAGTGTATTCCATCCAATATTGCCATCCTCGGAAGAAGGCTCACAACTCATAATAGGATGAGTTGGTTGTGCAACAACATCACCATGAATGCCATCTACTGTCTCGCCCTCATCATGGATACTATCTATTGCCTAGCAAGGTGTTGAATCAATACCAAAACTGAACGTGAAAGTCCTAGAAGGAATCATCTCCTTCCAATTTAATTGTCCAACGTCAACCTCCAAAGTACTAAAGAAGAGACTGGTACCAAAACTCCACTAGCACCTGAATCCGTAGCCAACACTGATGTAACTATACCACTATCTGAGATTGCGCTTGTATCCTGAGTGTGAACACTAGGTGAACTCATACTGCTATCATCAACAAGTGTCCCAGATGCCCTAGATGAATGAGTTTCTGTTGTACATGATGTGCATCTAGCCAATCTCAACTCTAAGCAAAGCTCATCCACATGTCTCTCAGAATCTTGAAGTACCAACTGAGTGCTTACCAAAGAATCCCTAGTAACCATGAGCCCCTGAGAAAGCATATCAACTTCCTCCTCTTTCCTCATCAATGAATTTGAATAGATCCCAACAAGGTTAAGAATGTGGTCACGGTCTGAAAGAAGGTGTAAGTAATTTGATTTCATCATTCCCATGCCTTCTTTGATCTCCTACAAGTTATCATGAGAAGACTCTGCCACAACTCCCTTTTGTCTTCTCTCAAGCTAAACCGCCCAAAGGCGATTTTCAATCATCTTATGCATCTTGTCATGATGAGATAAAGCTGCTACAATCCCATCCTCATTCACCTTTAGCTAGTTCCTCAAACTGTGTAGACCATGCAGAATGTCTCTAGCCTCACGCGAAGTTTCCAATTGTGCCCGGTATTCCTTTTCCACAAAGTCCTATATGCTCTCATGCTCACACAAGGTTTCATCATTGTTGTCATGTAAAGCATAATTAATCTCTATAGTAGCAATTTCTTGAGAAACCTCATGCAAGGATGATGTAGATAGCTCATTATCCAAGGCTGTCCTCATATCCTCTTGAGTTACATCAGCATGCCTAACAAATTCATCATATAAATTTTTGCATATCATAGGTGAAGTATCTCTATCCTTAGGTTCTTCAACCAATTTCCTTAACAATTCATGTGTCATGGGTGACACCTCTTGCTTTCCTTTCCAAACAGCCCATAAGTCATTTGACATGAGTTTAGAAATTGCATCATCTTCCTCATACAAAATCGAAAACATGATGGAATGCATTGAAGTAAACACACTACTAGGATGAACCTCATCAATAACACTCCAAAATATATGAAACATCTGGCGAATAGTATCACACAATCCATGGATAACATAATGTTTTCAAATCTGAATTTTGCAAATGTTTCAAGTAGTTTTACCCTCTTAGCAAAATAAGGGTTCTTAATGTCATCCAAACCTTTGAAGCTTGCCACCATAATCTGAAGTACTTCTTTCATAATATGGCTGTCATAAGGATCAAGAGGAGCTATTATCCTCATAATTTCACTAATGCAAGAGATGGTTGCAAGTCTTATCACCTCATCATGATGTCCCATAAGTTGTGGCTTAACCAAGAAATGTATTGTTGGAGACAAAGCTAGTTCCATAACATCAGAATGTGATTGATCAACTATGCATAGACAAGTCTCTAACTCCTCCAAAATGCTTAAAAGAACCTCCTTTTGCTGAGATGGATGTTCTAATTTCTTCGCTGTGCTGTAAATTCTTTCTTCCAAATCCCTTTCACTTGTTAAAGCCATGCTGGTAGCTGAAACTTGATCTTGAAATGATGCAATTAGGCTGGCAGGAAACCGCTCTGATACCACTATAATGAGCCTAGCCCAAGCTGACTCAAAAACTCTTCTTTTGTTGCCTTGGAAATTTTGTCAAATAGTTGGTGTGCAAGCTGATATAGGCTGATAAGAACTTTTGATTGATTTGTTTTGACTTTCTTGTCACCAATGATGTTTCATTAAATGTTTCCAGTGGTATCAATGATTGCCAATGACAACTATGAATGTCTCTAAGATGAAATGCAATTGTTTTAATGCACTTTTGATGTATAAAGATAACTGAAACTACTTGCAATATGCAGCTACAACAATTAGAAATTATGAAAAACACTTTGGATGCAACCTAAGATGGCATTTATGCACTTACAACCAAGTTGCATTAATACAAACACTTGGTATGCAATATTATAACATTATTTATGCCAAAAGAGAAGCTTACAACCAATTGACATTTTGTCAAACAATTGGCATGCAAACTAATAAGCTGATCATGAATAATATAAACAAGCTCAATTACAATAGTATTTGACCAACAACTTGTATCTCCTTCTTTGCAATAAAATGTCTAATACAATGATGCTATGAATTGGCCAAGACTCTTGGCTTACAATTGATTGACAATAGTGCCAAATCTGATTTTCTGAGTATTCACTTACAACAACAACTAAAATGCCTATGATGACAATGCAAACTATTTAGTAAATGCAAGAAGAACCTAGTAATGATGGCGCCCAATGTTGTTGATGAAGAAACAATAAAAATACAATGTGATAGGCACCTTCCAAGCTTAGATCAAAATGCTCAAGTTGCCGCCCTTGTTCTTGCCTGACAAAAGTTTATATAATTAATTGCAACACCAAACACCTTCCAATTTTCCCTTAAAACGATTGCCTTGGTGATAGGAATTGAATGCAACAATACCCAAAATGATTGGCCTCCTCAATTGAAAGATATGAGCAAAAACATGAGACTCACATAGGTTGATCAACCTCCATGACAATAGATTATGAAGTTATGAAAATGCAACTGAAACTTTACAAAATATCACTTCTTAAGATGATGAAATGATAAATCACAATCAACAATTATTCTCCAAATTGAATCTCCACAAATTTGGCCCTAGGCCATTAATTTTGCTCAACAAAATAATCAATCTCAACAATACATCAGCTGCTGTAGTAATTTCTCAATCAAATGCAACAATACATCAGCTGTTGCAAGTCAAATACTTTACTCAAAATAAGTACAATAATACATCAACTATTGTACTCAAATAATTTTCACAATGAAGCACAAGATTGGACTTCTAAAGTAAAGCCCACAATCAACAATAATTCAGCTAGTATCTCACAACCTCAAAATTTTGTAACCAATGAGGGTTTTCATCCCCAAAGGTTCTCTAATGGCTGAAACCCTAGCTAACTTCTCCACCACCAAAAGTCATCAATTCAAACAACAATTCTTGGATGAAGAAACAATGGTTGGCCTCACCTATTTATTGTTTTTCACCAAGAGGTCAGCCCACAATCTAGAAGCTTCTAGAATATTATTTTATTTTTATTAAGTGACTTTATGATAAATTATTTTATTTAAGTCACTTTACTAAATTAATTAAATATAGTTACCTATTAATATTTATTTATTTGATAATTTTATAAATAATTAACTTAATACCACTTTTTAATTTAATTAAATTACACTAACTCCAAAATGGGGACATTACAAAAAAACATTAGTAGGAATCCTCTTACATGCCTTTTCAAACCTAGAGTTGAAATCATGCATGTGCTCTATTTTAAATTCTCCTCATCATGTGCAATTATTAATCAAAAAACTTTTTTCAGGCCTCTCACTAAAATAATTTGAAAACATGGCACCATGTTGATCCCAACTCATGATAGAACTAGGTGGCAATCTTGTATAAATTTAATTTCTCTCCCCCGCACTCTAATTATGATAAAAATAAATGAAAATCTAAATGATTCATAAGTTTTTATGAAGACAAAAATCCCCACAAATATCTTGCAATTAAGTGTAGATGTGCAATTGTTGTACCAAGTTCAAATTTTGCCCTTATGGAACTTCTAGGGTAATTTTTTGAGTTATTTGAGATTTTTATATTTATTTTGAACATGTTATTTTCTAGTTTATCAACAACTTGCATGCCTCTTTAATACATTTATTTGTTAGAGCAAGTGGAATAGTAGATATAAAATTTGTGATGTGAAATTCTACATTAATTTGAGAGTTTCTAAACAAGTAAAAATTTGTGGTGTTTTTGATGAAATGACTCATTTTATGCAATATTAATCTAACATTCAAAAATTGAAAAGGAATTATTTGAAAACCTTTGGAAGGATGCAAATAACAAAGACTAAACAAGCAAAATATTATTAGAGAGTTTTCATCATTCTGAAACTTGAAATTTTGTCATACTCATATAAATTTGTCAACTTTTTAGATAAATTTATGATTGTAAAAATTAACTCACATGAACTACATAGAAAAATCCATAGATAGACACTCTTGAAAACACCTTATGAACTCCACTTTCCCTTAGTATGTCCTTAATATACATGTTTATGTTGATATCTTTAAAATGACTTGGTTCATCAAATCTTAAATAGAAATAATCAAATAAAATTTGACAATTTTATTTTGAAGACTAAACATCTATTGATTTTATTTTGTATACAAGTAAGATTTGAACAATCTAAATTTTATTTTGATAAATAAGATATTAAAATTGACTTTTCTAATTTTGATCTCTTTAAATTTTTCATGGAATAAAGTTGAAACATCTTTCTACCATCTTACTTCTTTTTCATAAATATTGTGATCGAGAAAAGTGAAAAAAATACAAAGAAACATTAATTGAGAAGAGTTGAATGATTGTGAAGGTTATTTGATGGAGAAGAGGGTAAGGTCCACAAGAACAATTCAAATGAAAAACTCCAAAAGATTGTGAGAATATTGGAGATGAAGAAAGAAAACGACTGATGAGACTTTTCATGTATTAATACTCTTGTTGAAGCAAAAGAAAAAACGAAGACAATAACAGTAAATTTACGAGTGATTTGAAAGGTGGGGAAGGAAGGTTTGTTTTCATCAATTTCAAACTGTGTGGGGCTAAAAAATGTGTCATTGTCACTTGTTTTCATAACTGAAAGTGGGCAACGAGATCTAACGGCAGACTCCAGATTTCTGTGAACAGTGGAAGAAAGCAGACATGGAATGACCATTTCTCAAAGATGGTGACCACAGTTTCAAAAGCATTCATTGAAATTTGAACGCTGGTCGACCATGTTCAACAGATTTCATATCTATCCTCCTAGCCAATCCAACACCAACATCTGGTTGACAGCAAGTTTGCATACTTAATGAGAAATAAAATAGAGACAAGAAGATTATAAAAGAGAGGAAATGGACCCAGAAAATGAAAAGTTGAAGCCTATCCGATCTGCCGGAATCGAACCAGCGACCTAAGGATTCCTCAGGGATTTTGATTCCCACTACAGTCCTCCGCTCTACCAACTGAGCTAAGATCGGATTTGCTTTTGAAGGTGAATACAAAATATAGTTTTAATTTTAATAATGCAATTCTGTTCAATCCTAAGAAATTAGGGTTGCCTCTCACCAAGTTTTGCACTGGCCAAGTCCTCTCTTTTTCCATTTATGTTAGACCACCAATGTCACTCCCTATTGCTAATCTAACTTTTAATGAAATACCCTACATAAGGAGGTAGATTGTCGGGTGGGACAGGAGTGGAGAGCTCTCATCTTGGAACTCAGAAAAAGTCATTTTTCATTCTTACCTTTTTGTTGATTTTATGTAATTTTCTTATGGGCATATTTATATCTAGTAAGTCCTTTCTGTAATATATGAACGTAATATTGTTGATAAGTTTGGTTTGGATGTGGTGGTTCTTGGGAGGAATGATTAATGTTGATTCTAAGAAAATAAGTGTCATGTCAAACCTAGAAAAGTTGGTGAGAAGTTTTTTTTGGAAGGGCATCTTTAAGAAAAAGATTATTCTAATGTCTTGTGATAAGATTTGTAAATTCAAACTTTTAAGTGGAGTTAGTATTCACAATTTTGAAGCTCAAAATTTGATATCGAGAACCAAACTAGCCTAGAATATGTATGCAAAAGCATATTCAAATTGGTGTAGAATAATGTAAGCAAAGTACCTAGATACATAGGATAAGGAAATGATTTTTCTAATTGTAAATCCTCCATCTAGTTCTAAGATTTGGAACTTTATCACTAATTGCAAGGAAGTAACTCTTCCTCGTCTCTCTTGGATTGTTCGAAATGGTGAGAAATCCCTCTTTTAGGAAGACTCTTGGAGTGAACATCAACCCTTAGACCCAACTCAAGACTTCCTAGAAGCAAAGTTGCTCTTGAAATAGGATGGGGATAAAAGTTAAATATTATCTAGAGATTTCAAATGGTGACTTAATGCTAAGAGCAAATGAAAAAGCTTCGATGATTGCTCTATTTCCTAGGATCAAAAGGAGCTACTTTCTAATATTCTAGCACAAAGAATCATTTTTTCTCTAATATGGAGGATGGACTTTCTTGGATGGATTCAAAGTTCATAAACTATACTATAATACAAACATTTTTTGTTATACCCATGTTTCTTCATCAAATAATTAGCCTTATAACTTGTGTTGAGATAATGCATGTATCTCAAAAACAAGAGCCTTTCCTTGGCTCGCCCCCCATAACAAAATCATAACTACAAAATATTGAAAAAATGTGTATTTTGCTGTCTTTTAATTTTGTGTTTTGTGAGAAAGAGGAGGAAGTCTCAAATCAATTATTATGGAATTGCAATTTTAGTAATAGGTGTTAGAAGTGGATTTGTAACAAAATTGGTTGGAAAGGCACCTTCCCCAATTTAATTTTTCATCATTTTATGAGCTAGCCTTCTTTATATTGTGAATCCACTTATGCTTGTATATAGAAGGTAAGCCCTTCTCTTCTCATCTTGCATCTTTAGTTTGAATACAATTTCAAAATCTTTAGAGAATTCCCCTCAAAATATGAAGAGGTAATTTGCAAGATTGAGAGAGGTGTATTAGAAGCAATAATGCCCAATCATCTTAAGAATGCAACTTCAAACCAAAAAAAATTCTAGTTAGAATAATTAGATTTTAAAACAATGGTCTCATATAAAACCCCCTCTCATTTGGGGTTCTACCAATTCTCAAAAATCCAAAAGTGATAGAGATGTTGTAAGATGGATTCCTCCTTTTCCTACACTAGTTAAATATAATTTTGATGGAACCTCTAGGGGAAATCCAAGCTTCTCAAGAGTAGGGTGTGTGATTAGGGACAGAGTTGGTGAACTTCTATAGATTAGAAACACAAATATTGCTTGTAGGTACCAATAATGAAGCTAAATTTTATGCCTTACTTATTGGTTGTGTAATGGAAAAATGAGGTAATTTTAATAGAATCCATGTTGAAGGGGATTCCATGAAAAAATCAATGCAATCGAGAACAAAAATGTCAATAATTGGAAACTCTATTATAGTTTATAGTCCATTTGGCATTATCAATAGCTTTGACTACTTTGAATGTGATCACAATTTCAAGGAAGCAAATAATAACATTGACTATATGGTAAATCTAGCTATTGGTCAGAATGATGAGACAAAGGAATTTCTTTATGTTTTTGCTAATGAGAAATTTTCATTAAGAAACCCCAAAGTCATGAATGTATCTAGTCTTCCCCCAATTGAAATAGTTATTTTTTAAAATAATTTGGTTCAATGATTGCAATTTCCCACTTTGGTGCAAATTTTTAGATTGCCTCCTAAATATGGATAATTGTTTCTATATTTTCATTTCCTCACCTGCATTGATTTGTCCATGCTTTCAAAAGTATGTGTGATATTAATTCAGAAAAGATGGAGAACTTCATGGCCCATTACAACATCTATTTTCATTATTTTGTGCACCACAACTATGTTTTCATAGCACTTTGGGATTGTCCTTGATAGCTAGGAATTTAAATGGGTTTTCATTTTATATTGATTTGTTGAACAACCAGAATACTGAGAGGGGGGTGAATCAATATTATGTTAATCTATTGAAAACATCTTATCTAATCACCAAAACATATTAACAAAAATAAGGAATGAAAGGATAAAGTATCCACAAGATCACATGACACATGAACACAAAGATTTTTTTCGTGGAAAACCCAAAAAGCGAAAAACCACGGTGAGGATTAGCTCACAATTTATATTATATCTGGATATAGTATATTACAGGGGCTCACTTCCAGGACACATTATTCTTAAAAGGATCGCAACCAAAATTAGATACAAAACATAGATGTCTACTTAGCAAAAATGTGAACTGATAAAAGTACACCTTCCTTGTACTGAATTTCAGTTCCTTTGAAGCACTAAATACAAAGTAGAATTCTACTTAGTAGTCGCTCAATAACTTTGCTCTTATCTTGATCTCACAACTCTGAATTCACATGTTCCCATCATATGAGACCTCTCACGCCTGATGTACCACTTATCCTCTCTCATCCTCTACTCAACTCAAAATTATCTCACATATATATACCCAATTACATCCACATACACAAATTAGGTCAGGCTAATTAGATGTGACTAAAAACAATTTAAAATAGATTTGTTGGCTCTACACATGATTCAACAACCATCTTCGTGCTTAAATCAAACATGTAATACTTAATTTAGGTTGGAATGGACCTAAAATAGATCCTACAAACATTCATAATATATATTTGATCTTCACAACACATATATGTATTAGGTCAACCAAGAATTGGAATAATCACAAAACTTTCAATCATACATACACTTCTCCATACGAGTGACTTCAAGACTTGATCTTTCTTCAAATTCACACTTCACCGACATCAGTAAGTCTATCTTGAGAACCGCAACACAAAATAATTTTCTCAAGGAAATGCAAAATCTCCCACACTGATATACTAAGAAGAGAAATAATTTGATACATAGAGCTAAGCTCTGTCATACACAACTTCCAACATATTTCACAGAACATCACAAAATCTTGATTTTCACTATAGCTGATGGACTTCAAACCATGGTTAAAAGCACATAGTGAGATCACGTGGTGCAGTGGAGTGCGAACCCAAAAACTGACGCACTAAACCACAAAACAATCAATAGAAGTACTTCGCTAATTTCTTGTACATCCATATTTACCAAACCAACTTATTTTGTACACATGTATTCAATAGCACTTCCAAATCATGCTAGGTTGATCATATCAATGTTGAAATCAATGACAACAGTGGATCAAGCAGTAGCATGCAATTCATGCCCATGTTGCCAACAGTCCAAAACTTCCAACAATATCCCCCTTCATCATTGATGGCAACATGCATAATACGAATAGGAGATCTCACCTCTTCATTACCATCACACCCCTTTCCTCTTCTCTCTCCACCTTTGACATCAATGGAAAAGGGTGTGCCAACACTTCATAAACTCCCCCTTAGGAGGTCAACCCAAAAAAAATTGTTTGCCTTCTATATATATATCAAAATATGAAAAACTTGTTAAATCATGATAGATAGTTACCCTAAGAATGTAGATACTTGAAGCTTCTGAAAAGTGTCTTGCCACTAAGACTTTCCTTCTTCCCACTATTTCTTTGTTGTAGTAAGTTCCCTATATAGAAGTTCAAGTTCAAGTTCCAGTTGTAGTAAGTGCCCTATATAGAAGTTCAAGTTCTAGTAGAATTTCTTCTCCTCCTTCCAAAGTACTGGGATCAATATTTACTTTTGATAGCTTATTAGTACTACCAAGAGAACTTGAGATCGACATATACTTTGTCTTTACTATGTCCCTTAACTTTATAATTTTCTTGATCATTTTATCTCTTTGAATCTGTAGGGTGAAGAATTTGTCATGAAGCTCCATTATAGAGATCCAAGTTTGATCATCCTTGTCTTTCATTGGATCATAGGAATATGTGGCCATGTTTATCTAAGTCTCAGTTGTACTCATGTCATCCTTTATACATTGAGTGATGTTTGGCCATTTCATGCAATATGATAGTATGTTCCTTGCTTCTTTCCCACAGTCTTGCACTTCTCTCAAGCATTTTGTAACCTTTTGATGCGCTATTGTAAACTTTCTTCTGATATTTACCAAGTTCTTCCTTATAAGCCATGTCTCAATTTCAACTTCAATTTGACTTTTTAATCCGAGGACATAATCTTTAAAGGATTTGACCAAAAAATTTAGATTTTCCATAGTAGATAATGAAACATCAATACTTGTACTGGGGATTACTTCATGTAGGGCTTTTATTGCTTCATCCAAACTTTGTGCATCTGTAGACGACATCTCATGCTTATGTTAAGCATCATGAACTCTTTCAATATAAACAATTTCTTATTTGATTCTACCAACAACCAGAGGACTGTCTATGACTTTTCTCTTTTTACCACCTCTCTTAGAGCTATCGAAGGCCTCTACACTCACCTCTGTTGTGCTAGCATCTTCAAGACTGCCTATAAGGGATTTTTCATAGCTAACTAATTCATTTTTAGATACTTCATAATCCAATTCTAAGATCCAAATGGTTCTAGTTTTGATGGATTTAATAAAGAAAAAGTTCGTGGAGACAAGAAAGGTAATGTCTCTTGAATATCTCTTTACCACTTCTCTGGGAATCCTCATTCTCTTATTCATCCCGCTCTTAAATACTCCAAACAATGTTGCAAGAGCATCTTCCTAAGCATCCAAACTTTCAAGGTTTCTCATGTACATTTCTATTTGATGTGCAATTGGCTCTGCATTTTCCCAATTTACTTGACCAACCATTGGTACTTCTTTCAATAAGTAGAGCAATAGGAAAATTACCAGTGTTCCATACTGAAATGTACACTTCTTTTTCTTAATGTATCTTAGATTCTCCATTAATTGTTGCCGAAACAACTCACAAAGGTTGTAGTCAGCATTGCTTTTGATCATATCAAGGGCCATATGAACTGCAATAGGAGGAACAAAGCTTATACTGTTTGACCCATAAATTTTCCAACCAATAAGTACAACTAGAAATCTAACCACTAGGTTTGTGATAAAGTTCATTGTGAATTCCTTTTGTTCAAGAGCAACACCTATTTTCTCCATTATATCCTTTGTATTGATTGCCTTCTGATCAAGAATTGGTCTGGTGGACCACAAACTAGTTATATTATTAATTAATTTCTTTATTATTGAGTGAGGACAATCAATCCATATGGATTGGTCATGAATTTTTCTCAATACTATTCTCATATACTTCTCCTGATTTTCAAAATTTAGAAACTTTCACTAGATATCCAACTTCTTGTTACTTAGGGTTTTGTACTCAGGTTTTACCTGATATCTTCATTTTCTCCCAATTCATCTGTCCATAGAACATATAACCTACCAGGCGATGCCTCTTCAATTTTTCCATGAATGTATGCTTTAATATCTTCAGTAGCTAAAAACCCTAACAGGAGTGCGAGAGAATGCACCCAAGGGATCATCCAACAATAATTTAGCAAAATGCCTCTTAAGCACTGGTTGCAATCTTTGTCAATTATCTACCACTTTTGGTAATTCCATTATATTTAAATTTCTTTCAAAGAATCGTTCTAGAAGACAAAAATATGCAAGATTTTTAAAAATACCTCTTGAATAGCTTGACGAACCAAGGTCTTGATGTTCAACTTCCATATGATGCATCAAGCCTTTCTACACATCTTTCTTCTTTGTTTCTTCTTTAGATTCCTTGGAATAAATGAATTTTCCTTCGTACATACGAATTAACTCTGTGATTTGACCTAATCCATGTAATAAATGCTTTAGACCAAAAAGATGATGTTCTTAAGATTGTGTGCACAAACATATTTCCATGCTCTGTAAATTTCCACATTGCAATATTTCCTTCTGTAACTTTCTTTTATAGCTTCATAAATTCCTCTTCTATGATATTCTTCGTGTCATATCTTGACACCTCATATTTCTAGGGGGCTCTTAGAATTTTCTATTATTTCTCCCCCTAAGCCTTGATATGAGCTTAGTTTTTAGAAGAATTATCTGCACTAGATGGAGGTAAAAATGCATTTGAATTTCCCGATTCATCTTTGTTCTCATATTCCTCTTTCTTTCTCCATATCTTGTCCATTTCCTTCTTAACCTTGGTAGGATCAAATTTCTTCACAGGTTCATTCCTCTTTACTGGATTAGTCCATATTTTGTTTTTGCTTCTGCAAACTCTTGAAATATGTCTAGGCTTGTTGCAAAAGTAGCATATAACACTTCTCTTACTTCTATTCATCCTTGATTTGTAGTGGTTAGCTTTGTGTCCAAACATATTGCATGTATAGTAGTAGCCATATAAAGATTGAGCCATTCTCCCAGTATTATATCTATTCATCATCTAACTTCTACATTCAACAACTCTATGCCCAAATTTCTTGCGTAAAAAAAATATCTAGAGAAGGGTCCAACATTTTGATTCATTCTACTCCTAAATTATATTACCTTATGTCCAACTTTATTGCATGAAAAAAAATACCATTGAAAGATGGGTACCTTTGAGCATTTGGCTTTCTGATGGGAGGTCTTCCAGTATTGCTTCTTTGATTTTGAATTGTCTTCCATTTCCTTGAGTCTTCTTTTGATTGTCAACCTTGTTAGGTGTCTGATTTTCTTTTGAAATTTGTCCTTCTTCATGTCCCAAACTACCTTTATCCTTAGAAGGTTTCTGAACTGCAATCAATTCATCAAGCATTGTGGAACTTGTTTTTAATTTGTCCTCATGTATTCTTTCCTTTTCCAGATTTTATATGAGATTTACCACTTATTCAAATCTTGAGCATTCTTCAGTCTTGCTTTGTACCAATGTATTCAAACATTCCTCAATCCTTCCTTTTTCTTCCATTTGCACTTTCAGTCTGGTGATGTCTTTCTTTTACTTGCTTCAATTGTGCACTGACTTCCCTATGCCTTTCTCTGAACTTCTTGATTTGATCTTTCAACTTCTTGATATAGTCATTTGCTTCTTGAAGGTTTTCTTTCAAACCATTATTCTCACTTTCAACCTTGTCAAGATCTTCAAGGGTTGCTTTAAGTTCTTTGTCAATCCAACAATCATCTTCTATGTGTTCAGTTGTAGAATTTTCTCCTAGAGGAATAAGATACTTTCTATCAACCATGTCTCCAACCTCCAAGATCTTCCTCAAGCTATTAGGCTTTTAAAAGGGATCCATCCTCTGATACCAATTATTTAACACCCAAAATACTAAGAGGGGGGTGAATTAGTATTATGTTAAACTATTGAACACAACTTCTATAATCACCAAAACATATTAACAAAAATAAGGAATGAAAGTATAAATTATCCACAAGATCACATGACACATGAACACTAGGATTTTTACGTGGAAAACCCAAAAATGGAAAAACCACGGTGAGGATTAGCTCACAATATGTTATATCCAGATATAGTATTTTATAGGGGCTCACTGCCATGCCACACTATCCTTAAAAGGCTCACAACTAGAATTAGATACAAAATAGAGATGGCTACTTACCCAAAATGTGAACTGATAAAAGTACACCTTCCTTGTGCTAAATTTTAGTTCCTTTGAAGCTCTGAATACAAAGTGCTGCTTTGCTTAATAGTCACTCAACAACTCTGCTCTTATCCTGATCTCACAGCTTCAAATTCACATGTTCGCATCATATGAGACCTCTCGCACTTGATGTACCACTTATCCTCTCTCATCCTCTACTCAACTCAAAATTTTCTCGCATATATATACCCAATTACATCCACATACATCAATTATGTCGGCCTAATTAGATGTGAATGAAAACAATTTAAAATAGCTGTGTCAGCTCTACACATGATTTAACAACCATCCTCATTCTTAAATCAAACATGTAATAATTAATTTAGGTTGGCATGGACCTAAAATAGATCCTACGAACATGCACAATATATATTTGATCTTCACAACACATATCATGTATTAGGTCAGCCAAGAATTGGACCTAATAAAAAAAAATTCAATCATACATACACTTCTCCATACAAGTGACTTTAAGACTTGATCTTTCTTCAAATTCACACTTAGCCAACATCAGTAAGTCTATCTTTAAAACTGCAACACAAAATATTTTTTCTCAAGGAAATGTGGAATCTCCCGCACTAATATACTAAGCAAAGAAATAACTGTGATACACAGAGCTAAGCTTTGTCATACACAACTTCCCGCATATTTCATAGAACATCACATAATCTTGATTTTCACTGTATCTGATGGACTTCAAACCATGGTTAAAAGTACAGAGTGAGATCACATAGTGCAATGGAGTGTGGGCCCAATAATTGACGCACTAAACCACAAAAAAGTTAGTAGAAGTACTTAGCTAATTTCTTGTCCAACCATATTTACCAGACCAACTTATTTTGTACACATGTCTTCAGTAGCACTTCCAAATCATGCTAGGTTGATCATATAAATGTTGACATCAATGACAACACTGAATCAAGCAATAGTATGCAATTCATGCCCATGTTGCCAATAGTCCAAGACTTCCAACAATCTCCTCTTTCTCCTTCTTCCAACATGATCTTGGTGTGGAGAAACATGGATTTAAAAACCTTTTTTCTAGCTATTCTCAACTTACCCATATCATTATAGTCTTGTTTTTTGTGGGATGATGATGGAGAAACATAAGAATAAAAGGATTTATTTATAGCCCCAAAAGTAGCTAAATGAAACTCGCTCATATAATTGGACATCAAACTTGCACATGTGAATATGTAATCCACATGATCATGGGTGATGAATTGCTGATGGATTTTCCAAGGGTTCTCCTATACTCTAGGATAGTATCTACATTTTTTTTCCAATGTTATGGATTTAGTTCAAGATTATAATTTTTAGATGTGAATGGATATGGATATGTTCAAGACTTATTTTTCCTAGAGAATAATTTTTTACAAGCAATGGTGTAATATGATGTGTTTGAAGGTTCAACATTAATTGGTGCTCTCTTCTCCTACAAACAATTAAAATGAATCCCTATTGTAGAGTGGTTTTCTCATGCCATGCAATCTAGCCTCCTTAGTGAGTCTAGTTTGACATTAAATAATGCTATCAAATCCCATAAATTTTAATTGGATAGTGCATTAATTTTGAAAAAAAAGGAGGTCTTTAATGCAGTCAAGTTCCTTCAATGCCATGCCTTGAATTGTCCTCCAATTATTGTGCAGGCATTGATATTGTTCTAGATGGAAAATATGATAGTTGGTTTGCAAGTGTTTAAGGATTATCATTTTTTTGTAGGTTTTTTATATTTTTTGGCTTTTAATGCTTTTGAACGTTTCTAAGAAATATTGTTTAGACCAATATGGTAGTCTTCTTTTTTCCTTTGTTTTCCATCTATTTTTGCAACTAAATTATTTTATCAATAACATTAGAAGTGCCCAACACTTTTTATCTATAAAAAATGCACTGACATTGTAATTTACCTCATTAAAAGTTCTTACCCATGTCTATAACTAACCATAGGTGAGAAACTTGAAAAGAGAAATCCAAAATAAACTTACACATATGTTGAAAAACACCTATAAAACTCCTCTCTATGGAACTCTTTAGTGTTGGCCAATTTTTGATAGACCCCACCTTTGTGGGATCCACTCTCAACTTACCTCCTCCAACCAATGACCCAAATATACCAATGATTCTTTTGCAAACCCACACTTCTTCGTGTCACACAAGATGTGTTTATTTATAAAAAATGTAAAACTTATTTTAAATGGATCAGGGGTTTCTTCCCATGTGGTACTAAAAATAAGAAACATCTATGAAATTCCTTGAGACGCCATTCATCATTCATTAAATTTTTAGATGTTTTACATAATTTAAATCAAAGTGCTAAGCAACCATAGAGACCTTGGTTGGTTTAGAAAACAATCTTCCATGTATCCTTCATTCATATTTGATGGTAACCCAATTTTAAATATAACTTTGTGAGCTATTTGACATGTGGTTTTTAATGGTTATAATATTGAGAGTTTGATCATTTATAAACTTTCTCTAATAGCCATCATTTTTATTTATTGTGGAAATAGGTGACCTACATGTTGAGGTTCTTATGTGAACTACTCCTTACTTCAACAAATCTTGAAGCTATTTTCAAACTTCATTACCCCCCAATAAGAGCTTTCTATGCAATCCATTATTTGAAAGAGGAGATTCTATAAGAAAGTGAATCTCATTCTCTAATTTTCTCTTTTGAGGCAACCCCTTAGGTTCATGAAAATCCTTAGAAAAAGATGTCAACAATTCACTAAACCCATTGTATGATTGCTAGTAGTAGACATTTAAGAAATCTCGGTCTCTTCTTCTTGCTTACCCTTCAACAAAAGGAAAAAAAATATTTCTCTATCGAATGAACTTGATAGCTTAGTTTGAACTTATCATGAAAATTTTTGCTTTCTTTGGTATTTCTTAATAGTATATTTGATTCCAACATTAACCCATCAATACTTGTTAGTCCTCATGAATATAGCATCATTGCCATACAAATATGGATTTCCAAGAACAATATCAAATGTGCCAAGTGCAAAAACATCAACCTCCACTTTATCAACATATTGTGGGCTTATACCAAAATATTTTTTTCCTTTTTGTAACTTGAACCTCAAAATTGCTTTTCACCCAACCCAACGGATATGACTAAGGATGATGATATATTTCAAACAAGCTTATTAACTATATCAATAGAAATCCAAAGTGAAGCTAGAGGTGTGTGAAGGGAACCCTAATTGAGAGGCCAAACTATTGTCACTCAACAAGGATTGGAAAAATATGAAAACCCATCTTGGATTTAATTAGTTTATGTTTTGTTCTTTCCTTTGACATTCTTAGTGTTATTTCTATGCTACTTGTTATAGCTTGGTATAGTGTTAGTGTAGGTTCAAGTTTATTTTCCTTATGTTAGGCAATATTTCTTTTTTCTACACATATTATTAAGCTTTATTAGGTTAATTAGACTTGGTTAATATGAGACCATGTGGCATAATCCATCAACTACAAGTGTCACTCTCACCCACCTTCGAGTAGTTGAGCATCACACCCTCTTTGGGAGTTATATGCCACCTCTCATAACCATTCATTTGTCTTTATCTGAGTAGGTGTTGCCACATGTTTTGGCATTTACCAAGTAGGTAAAACTTCCCACCTATTATGGGTAATTGGAGGTAATGCACCTCTTGGATTTATATGCCCATATTTTGCTATATATAAGTTGTAACACTCTACTCTCACCTCTGCTAGTTGGTGAAAGTAACGTGAGTATTCTCAAAATTCTCTCGTAGTTGTCTTTATTTTCTCTCTTTCAAGATAATCTCTCCTTTCCACTATTTTCATCTTCGATCATCTATTGATTGGAGTTGCATTGATCTACAACTGACAACAAATCCTTGCTCGGTTCTCACTTCTCACAAAATCTAACAGTGTTATTTTGATGTTTATTGTATTGTTTTGTTGCCTTTAAACTCTCATGTGTTGTAAGGGACTAGGACCCTTGCTTTCTTGTTTATCTATCACAAAATATATCAAGTGAAACCAAATTGCATTGAGAACCAAGATCTATAAATGCAACTACCCTTTGTTTTCTTCACCTAAAGTTTGAGAGTGCTAGTTAGTTCATCACCTCAAGTTCTTTGTTTGAAATGATGGTCCTTGTGGCTACAATTTCAAATTTTTCATGTCTAAGTTGTCCTCAATTTTCACCTCTTGTTAAATGATGGCTATGGACATTTTAGAGTCCACTTTGGCCTTGTTTTCAAGTTCAACTCAAGATGTAGCCTCCAACACTTATTGTTAGCATGTCTATCAATACCGTAGTGAAAGTAATGATTTTTGTGGTCCTCATATTGATGAACAATAACATCAATATCCATACCTTTCTAATTACCTTTCTTGAAGTGTTTGTCGCTATCCTTATTTGGTTGGTTATTACTTTTGCATTGCTTGGAAGACTCTCCTTCACCCTTCTTTTCTTCTTATATGTAGTATGCCAATACACATTATTCATCTAGGTCTTTTTGTTTTGTTGTGACGACTCTTCTCCAATGATTAGGGTGCAACCACCAAGATATCTAGTGAGAATATCCTCCTGCAATGCCAAGAAAATGGGTTTTCTACATAATTTAGTTGTGTAATCTTGCACACTTTACCCACTACCTTGTCTGTAACACAATCAATCTATCTTTTGGCCAATTTCATGTCCAAGTGGATAAAATATTTTATGCAACAAAACTTTAAAACCCACACAAATAGAGACTACTAAATTCTTTTTCTTCTTCCAAGAAGCAAATTAACTTTCCCACCATACAAGAGCATGAAACTCATCTTGAGGCAGATAAAGGAAATCCTACATGTTGATTCATATTAAAGTATTGATTTATACTCTAGTTTCAACCTTGAATGCAATAATTTCAAATTTTACCTTATTCAACCTAACATCTTTTTTGTTCGAAAGCTCTCCTTGACACCCATGTTCTCTTCCTCATTGTCTCCAATACCAAATTTCTTGAATAGAATACACACCAATATATTCATAGATGATTGTTGAGTAATTTGGACTTTGTTTTAAGCCATGTGATCTTCTTGTTGATTTATACATTATTGGTTCTTGATGATTTGTTCCATGTGGCTCTCTGAGGTGGTCACCCATACATCCAAATCCATTTCCATCCTTATTTCTTCATTCCACATGTGTTCCAACCTTTGAATTGCAAGGAAGCAATTTTTTAACCCCTCGAAGACCTTATCACTAGCATACAAATCAATCCACTCAATTCCCTGGCAAGTACTTGCTTTGATACCAAAACAATTTATAATTTCATCAAATAAGTTGTAGAAACTAAGAATCACTAAATTTTGTTAGTTGGCATTTTAAAACAATTATATCATCTCAGAAGTGAGTTGATTATGCAATACAAAGATAAACAAACATCAAAATGAATAAACACACATTATTCAAATTTTTACCTTGGATACCTAAAGTAGAGGAAAACTAGTTGATGGTGGTCAAATAGCATGACCACCTAAATGCATTAGATAGAAGCAAAATACAGAGAGGAACTACAAGAATCACAGTGCTCTATGCTCATTGCGAAGCTACTTTTTTTACAACAATTGAGTTCCCTTTTGTCTAATTTCTCACCATCAAAATTGCTAACCACTAAACCTAGAGCCAATGTCCTCATGCCCAAAAGAAGTATTTGAGAGCCTTTCTCATCAATTGGAAGCCTCAAGGCATGATTTGGAATGTCATAGTTATGGTTTTTGTGTGTTTCACATACTTGTTCTCTACATATAATGAAATTGTTGCTTCATTTTAGCTAGTAATTACAAAATTACTAAGGTGGTTACACATTTGCCATGACAATAATAGACTTGTTAGTTTACCATACCTACAAACTTGTAGTTGCCTCCTATACCTAATTGATTGTTTTAGTTTGAGACAAAACAATTAATACTTAAACAATTTCAATTGAAATCCTTCAATTATATATTCTTGGATCCTTATGGATCATTGGTCCTACAATATGACACATAAAATGCACTTTATTACAAGGCTCACACAACTCTCACACATGACTCAACTCTTGCTTTGATATTAATTGATATAAATGATTAGTGAGCCAAATGAACAATCAACTCGCAATTAGCCCAAAGTCACACAACAAACGCAAAGTGAAAGAAAAACAATGAAATTGTGGAATACTCCAATAGATATGAAACCCTAGTAATCTATTCTACTAAACCAACAAATGTTCAAACTATTTGCAAAGACTCTCTTTTACAATATATCCCCTTATTCAAAGCCCAACTATGTCTATGAATATGATGCCTACCTTAGCATACCTTTAGCTCAAACTTGAATTTCAATTCTAACAAGGACTTCAACAAGCTTTATACAAGGAAAATATATTTTATGTTGGCAAAGTGTCATTTGATCTTCACATATGTGTGAGAATTGAAAATCCTTTATGCACTAATTGTTTGTAACCAAAGCTCCAAGATCTCATGACACCTATATGTGTGTCTATTGACTCTTGAGCCATTTCTAGAACATCTCCATATGCCACTTGTACACAACAATCAATCAACACAATTT